>KZ308158.1:1321840-1354661 GCA_000376725.2 Ladona fulva
AATTTATAATTAATCACGATTGTAATTAATTAAGAGCAACTTCGTAGTATTTAATATATACGAAAATAACCTGTGTGGAATTTTATACAAAATACGTAAAAAAATGGAAATTTTAAATAAAATTTGGAGGGTGATATATATATACCTATACACGGGATCGACCTATTCACGTATATACGGTATTCAATGGCAAGAGTGGGTAATATTAAGAGACATTTATGTTTTTGAGTCATATGTATTAATCCCTTCCCTGAAATTTTTTTTGTATAAGTTGGACTTGCAAAAAAGCGTATTATTTTATTTGTTAGCTTTTTTGCTTATACTTTGCTAGAAAAGGAGAGAAAGAATTTTTCCCTCTTGCATTGCTATTTAATATCCCATTTCACTTTTCTATTTTCTTAAATTTTAACCTGTGCCCACATGTTGAGTAAAATAGTAGAGATGTATAAATGGAACGCATATAAAAGGCAAGTTAAATACGGTCAACTGTGATACCTTTTTGAAAGTAAAAAACGGTCAAAAAGCAGAAGATCCTAAATACTTTATATCACGGGCATGACTGAAGTTTCAACGACTCGCCTCTACGGTATATCTCGCGTGCGTCAGGGAAGTGGTTAACTACTTGCAAACTGTTTCACTAATTCGAGTCCATCAAAGTTTCACCGAATTTACAAAATAGCTTTCGTTCCAGAAACTTCATGCTTTAATGTCTGAAGAGCTCCTCAATTTACAAATGGCAATCTTTCAATTAAAACCGTTGAAGTTTTGGTATTCAATTAGATCAACAAAATCTCTTCGACAGTTTCCGGTAAACATGGAAACAAATCATACCTCTACATAGGCTATCGGATAGACAAGTGGGCTGTGCGATCACCCTTTATAGCAGCGGCCTCGGGTTCGATTCCCGGCGGGGGATCACATGCGCGAAACGACCTTGGTTCTCGAAGGACTTTCAACAACACTACTACTTATACACATACGTACCTCTTTATATTATATAATACATACACCTCTGTGTATCAACTTCAAAGATATCGAGTTCGAGTTATGTCAAATTTTGCGTTTCTTTTTTGTCATAATTTGTATTTACGTATTAATTCATTTATTATATCGGATTTATTAGGGTATTTTCCTGTTTGCGGTAAATAAATTATTATTATTATTGCCATTGTTGATGTTGTTGTTATTTCTGATGTTGTTGTCATTGTTGTTGCTGTTGTTATTATTATAACTTCAAAAGGGCTTCATTTTCATTGGAGTATGCAGCAAATGGATTATATCACATTTCAATATGAGAAAAGCTGAGGTAATATATGCACAATCATACTTGTTCATTTCCTTTAATCAAACAACGAGAGGCTTTACTCAAAAACGGATGAAGGGAATTAATTGGCGTTTCTAACAGCTGTTGGACCTGATCCTAGAAAATTTATTCACTGGAATGCATTCAATATTCTTATACATTGGATACTCTCCGTAATCGACAATGATAACAATTATTTTTAAATATCTGCAAAAATCTCATAAAAACAGAAAATTTGGTGTATAGGTATATCGTTCGTAAGGTCCGCGTGTCTTGTCCATCCTGCATTAACACGTAGTGATTTGAGAACTAAGAATTTCATTTTAAATAAATGAACACTTTTTACTAACACATCAATTTATACAGTAGCATCATGACCACATCATCGCTTTCTTCAATCTAAATATTTTGCGACAACGTTTAAAATTTGCAAGAATTTCAGTTGCCGTAGAAATAGTAGATTATATTTATCTCTGTTTCTGTATAAAATGCTGGAACACATCCCTGCACATTTTGTGTGACCATGCAAGCGATAATTTCTACCAACGGCATGAAACTGCCATACATATTTTATTACAAACAAAAGAGGGGCCAAGTGGGAAAAGCGTTTTTCTTTGATGTAATGATATGATATGCAGTACCGGGTTCGAATGCCGATGGGGGCCCATATGAGCGAAATTACCTTAGCTGTCGAAGCACATTAAAACACATGAGTACTACTCAAAACAAAATAATTTATAGTAGATCTCGACTGGGGACAACATACAACAAATACCTAACATATGTAGCACTTATAAACATCGTAATATTATGCTACGGTATTTTGGCATCAGAAGAAACTAACTTCTGCGTATTTTTACTAACAGTTGGGTTTTCCAATGAAAGAGTGGTATTCATCAAAAATATATGCGTACAGAATCTTAGTTATTTAGGTCATCAATTTGTAAACTGAAATCCCATTCCATAAAAGCCTTGAATTAAGAGTCATTTCTAAGGAATAAAATTAATCAAGATAATTAACGGTTTTTTTAGTATTATAAAAAGGAGAGATTTACTTAAGGACGAAGATTTTCATGAGAGCCTGGGAGATATTACTCATTTTGACTGTTTCTTTTCTCTCGCTCTTCCCAATGGGACAATTGAAGACAATCCTTTTTCTCTTTGTATCGATATTATTTCAGGGCGAGGAAATTACGTAAGACACCTTGCCGACTCAAAGGAAAGCATTAAAAGCCTTAAAGTAATTAGGTTAGGTGTACTTGAATAGGACCCAAGGTTTAAAATTAACTTCTTTTTGTCGCGAGAACAGAACGGCAAGCTCGCTGCACTCCCTTCAATTGTTTCACAAAGTTTGGACTCCTTTCACGGAATCGCTATTTTTATCAGAAGGCGAATTGTTTTCTTTCTCTTGTGTTTGTGAGCCGACAATGAGCAGGTTTTTGTTTCCATGGGAACTTAGACGGTTAATATACAACGGTATTTTATTTGATATGTTAGGTATCAAATTGAGGAGCTTAACTATCCTCCCATATAAAATATGGATGCAGATACCGCATTATATATTATTCGCGTGGATTACTCCAAGGCATTTACCCAATTGTAATGTATATTCATCCGCCATAGATTTTCTTTATCTGAGTGCTGAGCGTTTCATTACATCGAGCTCTGATTGCTAATTATCGTTCCATTTCAGAATTCTATCTAAAGTCTTGGATACGCTGAATCTAATCTCTTTGCTTTCTATTTCATGTAAATTACAGTTCTAACCGCATTTGGATGAATTTTACTGTAACTTTCATTGCTAAGGTCGTTAATATGCATTAAGAAGAGTAAAGGGCCGATTACGTTACCCTGAGGAACTCCCGTGGTCGCTTTCATTGTGTTGTACCAAATACCGTCCCGTACAACTAGTTGTTATCTATCGGATAGGAAGGCATTTATCCAGTTAATCACAATTCATTCGAGTTTTAGTGAGTACATGTGTAATTATTCATGACGTTAACTCTAAGATATTTCATTGAACCCAGTGTAACTGACTGTCTCCCTCGTAGATATATTTAATTTCATGTTTCAATGGTAAAGTATTCGACCTAGAAAGGTGCAAAGGATACTTTTTGAATATCTGTGTTATGATTATGAAGATATTAAGTTAAATTAACAATGTAATACAGTTAGTGTTACCTAGGTTACAGGTCACACGCGTGACCTTTTAATGATCTCTCGGCTTTCATTTGCACACCAAATTAGGAGCATTTTCTTGTTTCTGATTCCATCAAAAAACAGTCAAATAAAAAACAAGTCGTTACTCCCTAAAGACATATCTCTTGAGCTAAATTCATTTCTTGTGTTTCACAAAGATAGTCTCGTCACAGACTACTGAATTATTGATTCATAGCTCCGATACATCCAAACTTCATCGACTTTTCCAACTCCTCTTGCAGTCAATATCCTCCCTATATTCGTCTCTACCTTTTCGCTGAGTATGCAAATAAACAAGAAAGAATGAGGTTCGTTGTTTAATTTCCTACTCCATTCTTCTTTATTTCATCTCCCTCTTCTTCCGAAGAGTCGGTTTCGTTACGTCAACATCCTTTCTCTGGACCATTTCAAGGGAATGTGGAATAGACCGCTTCGTCTCCTGACAAAAGGAACACAAGTCTTTTGTTTTGTTCCTCTTGGCCTGAAGACTCCCTGTGAGATTAACGTTGCATGATCTCCACAGCGTGATTTGTGACGTATGAAAATTAACGAGTTCACTGTAAAAATACATGCTTAATATTCGAAATAGACCTCAGGTCGCAGAGGGGAAATGTAATGGCCTCTAAAGAATAGAAAATTGGCAAATTCCTCTTAAATCAGCAACCTAACGTGTCCGTGTCAACAACACTCGCGAATTAAAATATTCGCCACACCGCATAAAGAATGAACTTTTAGAAAATTAAGACTTCCTTTGGGTGGTAGACCGCTACTGGCAATTTTAAAATTCTATCTCATAATAAATATTCATCCAGTTATTACTTTATAATACGTTGTTATCAGTTCCTCAGGTATTTGCATCAAATTCTGAAAGATTAATTAGTATTTCTCAGAGAATAAAAGATATAGTGTCCCAGGGTTCGAGTCCCCGCTAGTCGGATTTTTCCTCGTCGGGAATGGTTGTTTGCATTTGTAGATAATAATACTTATATACGAAACACTACGAATGTTAGCCAAAGAATGGCTTTTATCTGAGTATTAAATAAACTAATTAATGGAATATTGGTGGAGACCTTTAGGGATTATTTATTGAAAATGAAATGATACGGAAATGTGGACTTTGACAGGGAAGAACTTGAAGAACATGGCTCTAATTAATGTTTTCCACAAATAAGAACATTGTCTGTCTATGAGCAGTGTCATGGTTACCTGTATATACATATACACGTAAATGAAAAAATAAATGGCTAATTCATAATATCATACGATTATACGTAAAAAAATTGATTGCGTGGAATACAAAGATTTTGAGAAATTATTTTTCAAAGAACAACAAGAAACAGGATGAAAATTCTCAGCATATCCAAGCTCGGGTCGCCACAAATTTCCGCAAAGATGAAGACAAAAGCTTTTCCTCGTTGAAAATCGCGGAATTTTTCCCATCCGAAGACGAGAAAAGAGCAGCTCAAAGAGAAGGCGAGGAAGGAAATAAGGCGTAGTCAGAAATGAGAAGCATAGAATCAGACACGTCACAAAAAAGGCTTATTAAGGGAAGAAAATGAGGAAAAACTGGAGGAATTCCTCTCGTTTGAGGTGATAAAAAGAGGAAATTTTGAGGTTGGGATGCGAAGATGAGGCGGACCGGAATTTTGAAAGGGAATAAAAAAGTTTATTGGAAACAGGAAATTTACAATGCTGGATAAACTGCCGAAATAAAAGCTTGGGGGTGTTTAAAAAAATAACGGGTAATTATGGGGCATTAAATCGACGGGAAAGATGTATTTCGTCTTCAGACATAAAGGTTTTATTTATGATGGCGAGTTAAAGTTATATATTTTTTTATTTTTTTCCTTTTCTATCATCGTCTTGGAAGAGGTATATTTTCATATCCTGCCATCAGAACAATGATCATACTGCCATAGTTAAACACTGTATTGGGAAAATGAAATACAAGTATTTCGTATGCTGTTTTTGTATAGTATTTATATTGTATATGTCTATAATAGGGTAGAATAAAAAGTCCTTGTAATAGGTGCACACTATGATTTCCCATTATCGAACCCTTTAGAATGGAAGCTTTGTTTCTGAAATGCGCATAGGGTAATTCGTAGAAATTATATCGACATTTCCTACTGTGTAATCCTTTAGAACAGAAGCCTTATTTCCGAGAAGCAGATATGGTAATCCCTAGAAATAATTTCCACACATCCCGTGGTGGAATCATTGAGAATGGAAGCATTGTTACCGAAATGCACATAGGGTAATTCCTAGAAATAGCTTACACATTTTCTATCGTAGAACCCCGTAGAATGGAAGCTTGATTTCCTAAATTCACATATGATAATTCCTAGAAATAACATGCACATTTCCCACTGTGGGACCCTTGAGATTGGAAGCTTAGTTTCCGAAATGCACATAGGGTAATTCCTAGAAATTGTTAATTCGCAACTTCCCTTTGGCTTCGAAACGCGAGTTCCATCTCCCGAAATACGGAGTGTTTTTAAACATCTAAGCCTTTAATATGGATGGAGGGCGACGAGTGAACGACAGCCAAATTAATCCGGAAGGAAAAGTGGAAAGCAACTCGTTACGTGAGACTCAAAAAAGGTATAAGAGAGAGTGGATTAGAAAAAAAAATTCTTGAGACGGATTCCTCTCCTGGATCGCGGAATTTTTTTTCATCACGAAGGTTCGAAAAGCTTCAAAGAGTCGGAGCTATTTCAGAGACCCCTGTCGGCAGGGGAAATGCTGGGGTTATTGGGGAATGTGGTAGCAATCGCAACAAGGGGACGAAAAAAAAATAGGGAAAGAAGCGAGTCTGAATAAAGGTAGAGGCTTAAGGACATACATCGCGAGAGAAAAGAAAATTTGGAAAGAAATCAAACTGAACAAGGAAAGAATAATTGGCATAAATAGATACCTTTTGCTCTCATCAATGGAGAGTGAATAAATCAATTCTAAAATGATGCCTTTCTTGAAATAAAAATCGTTTTATACTGTTACTCAAAAATAATAATTTTACTTCTGTATTGAGAAAAAAAGGCCTTTTCCGCTAAAAAGCGTGATTCCACGAATGTATTAAGATTAAAATACGTAGGTAATGAGTTGGGGGGGTGGAGAAAAGGATCATAGGTTGTAGGTGGGAAGAGGAGTAAAAGTAAACACAAATTTCTCGTTTCATCGACAACCACTTGACCGACACCCCTTTTGGACGACATGATTTGACCGACAAATCTTCCTTTGTGCCTTTTTTAATAATCATTTATACATACATTTTTAACAATGTGTGAAAAAATAGCGACATCACTGGGACCCAGGTCTCCCACTTTCCGGGCAGGTATTCTAACCACTGAACTACCATACCGCGTCCCCTCCACATTGTTAAGGGAATGCTTTGCGTTTTCGGAAAGTGGGAGATCTGGGTTCGAGTCCCAGTCATGTCGCTATTTTCCACACTTATTATTCCTTTGGGATTAGCAGCACGACTTCATCGTGCAAAGAAATTCACCTTTCCTTAATCTTTACATACATTTTTGAAAAATAGGTTCACCAATATTCCGTCGAATCCATTTTAGCATCATTAATTAATTTAACAATTGAAAGTCATGGTGGCCTTACCGACATATTAATAATCCCCAGCGCTCGTGCAAACAAAGCATTGATACCAGAAATTGTTGGTGTTATTTTTTACAGCAAAGGAGTAGTTATTGTTGAATAAACATTGAAAATATAAGTGATTACCCATACTTGTAATACTACAATGAATTGCAACATGACAGAGAAAACGTAGAATGAAGTTCCAATTTCTATCACCAGTTTGTTGGTTCTTAATTCGATTAGAGTTGTGAATGGCCATCAAAACAATAAAAACCAAAATTAGCTGAGACACTCAAGTTTTAAGACTGCGCACACGTCCACCCATAATATACTGGGCCACTGGGGAAGGAGGAGTGAAATGATATCATCTCGGAGAAGAAGCCTCCAAGCCTCAAGTGTAAATAAACGTCCAAATGGGACAGTGATCCAGTAAATGGCATCACTCCAGTCTCTTCCATTATCTTTCTATGGGAAACTTTTGTTCATTGGCTTTATTATTTCTCCATCACTTTCTATTGCGATGTCCTTTCTCCTCGACGACTTACTTTCCCTTCCATCGCTCTTATTCTGTTCGACTGAGGTCGAGGAGAAGGTAAATTTATAGCTATAGAGAAATCAACAATGCCCATCTTTAATGGATAATGGATAGTGGTCCAACTAGTCGACGTGGGGCATAAGTAAATGTCAAAGATAAACATAATTGAAATTTAAGCATGGAATACTATTCATCGATGATTTTAAGTCCTCTGGTTAGAAAATTATTTAAGTTAAAGTTGTCATTCCAAGTAATAACTGAGTATTTGCATGTAGTTTGAGACTGGCGGTCATTGCTGCACACAATGTTTTATTTTCACATCTCATTGTAGCGCGCAATGTTGTTAGGTACTGATAATTGTTAGAATCTCGCAAAAGTGCTGCAACACAATACAGAATCTGTAATATGTTGCTAATAGCAACGATATTGTCATTTATCCATTTATTTGCGCTATGGCAACAACTACAGTAGGAAACTACTGTAGTTGTGAATTACATATGACTGCATTACAGTGACCACGTCAGAAAACTCGTCATTCAATTCAAGTTAACATGATATTCATCTTTAAGAAAATACTAAATGGATTGATGATTTGAAAATGCAGTGAACTCTCAAACTGTGTAGCCTTGGGTCAGTATCGTTGATTGTTTTGTAAAACTGTGCAGCGGTGAATGCAACGGAGTACCGTCCGGTAACAACAACATAAAAGTTTCGAATGGTGCAACAAGAAAAGGGGTATCAGGTTGCAAACATTGCCCGATGAAATGCAATTACTGAGTGAAATTGCGGAATTAAATTTTTGAACTTAATTGTTAAATTCAATTTGCGTTTTAATTCGGTGGAATATCCGCGGATGATTAAATTGACCCTATCCCAAGGAGGTTATGATAACATAACATAACGTTAGAATGCGCAATACTAAATTGCTAGTTTCGTAATTCGAATAAATGGCACCAAAATTATACCATCATTTCGGGAATGGTATCACATTCATAAAATGGGTCGAATACTAAATAAATCTAATATTCTGACAGCACAGTATATCAGGGAATCCTAGGATAGGACATAAATCTCGGCTTCCTTATAGGAAGTTGAAAGCGCATTATGGGCTATAAAAGCGGGAACGAAAATCCATCGATAAAAACGGGAAAATATTCGCGTTGGCACGAAAAAAGACGGAAAATAATATTGAGAGGATCGGAAACCCATATATCGGCATTTCGGAAATCGTTTACACAGAGAGCGCGCGGAAGGATATATAACCAATAACACCAGAGATATATCACATTGCCCCTGGAATCAGAGAAACTATGGCGAAGATGAGACTTTAAACCAATTTAACAAACAAAGATGCAGATAAGCTTACTCTCACAGAAAGAGTTTCCAGGGGTACAATTTAATTGACTTTAATCAAGCAGTTCCTCAAATAGAAACCTTCCCAGTCAAAGGTTAAGGCACTAATTTTTGTAATAATTAAGACCCAGCCTCTGATATTGTTGTGATTTTAACAACAATAGAGACAACAATGTCACAATACAAGGCTACGCGATACTGCGTCGTTTTCTAGAAACTTGCTTATTCTTAAGTCTATCGATTCTCCGATAGACACAACATTACCACAATAAAAGGCCACGCGATACTGAGTCGTTTTCTAGAAAGTTGCTTATTCTTAAGTCTGTCGATTCTCCGATAGTCACAACAATGCTCTTAGAAACATGAGGAAATAGTTTGATGACAAGGACACCTTATATCTATTACGATTCACTTAATGGAACTTGGCTAACTTTTCAGTGAAGCCTAACATATTGTGTAATTAAATGTGATATTAAGTCTAATATAATTTGGCTGATGAAAACGGAGCGTTCGAACGGAATGTGCCACAGAACTTCTTTCCCCTTGGATTTCCTTGTGGATTGATACCTGAGGCGTTCAGGAAGTGTTGAAAAGAAGCCCTACGGCGGAAAGCTATTTTTTTATTTCATTGTTGCGCGCTTAACAAGGGCGTTTAACATTGTTGCTGCTTGTTGAGACTTTGATTGTTAAATACCTGCAATAATACCGATAAACTGCAGTAATGGTTAATTGCTCGTAACCATTATGTAATTCTAATTATCGGTGACTTACGATAATATTACGAAAGTTGGTGCGCGAAATAGTTGAGCCTGTGGCCTCAACTATTTTGCGCGCTTTGATTCGTCGATCACTCAAAACCATATCATGGATTTTGTCAATCATTTCGGAGGTATTCACTTCCATTGGACGTCCCGAACGACGTTAATCTTTTGTGGATGTACGGCCACGTTTAAACTCATTTACCTGATTGTAAACAGTTGCAACACAGGAGCAGATACGCCATGAACTTCATCCAACTCAGCTTTGTTCTCTTTCGGTTTTAAGCCTTTTAAATGTAAGTGTTTAATCACCGCTCGAAACTCACTTATTCCATTTTTGTAAATAAACGAAAGTGTTTAGCTTCAATCGGCAATAAAAAATGAAACCATGTGATGGATATAACTGATACTTAAACAGCTATCAAGTGAGTAATAATGCTTACCAAAAACAAACTAATTATGATACTACGAACGCCATCTCTTGGATTTTCTAAGGAATTATTGAAAGACCCTCGTACAACAATGCTCTTTGGTTGTTAAGACGCCCTATGCCGTTCGTGGAAAACTATTTTTACATTTTATTGTTGCGCTCTTAGCTAGTGCCTTTTTTACGTTTTCTGCTAGCCGAGCCTTATAATTTTCAAGTACTGACAACAATGCGGTAATTGTTAACGGCTTGTAACAATGCTGCTCCGTTTACCTTAGTTGTACGTGACTCCCGGATACTGAAAATGCTGACTCCAGGAACTTTCAGCACCTTTCCTGCACGTGAACGTCCCTTTGACGATGCAATTTCGGAGTCAAAAGGAGTTCAGGTTCTTATACGTGAGGTTAATACTTTTGAATCAACAGGGATTTGAATTGCGTGAGAAAAAGTAAGCCGAAATGGGCGTCAGGTCCTCCCAAGCTTAGATTGGCTCCCTTTTTCACTCGGCAGAGATGTATTGTGATGCAAAGGAATAGAATCGATCAAAGTGAGGCGAAAGAGAAGGAAGACGCCGATCGGGATTCGAATCACAACAAGTGGGATGACTACAAAGACAGGGGAAATTGAAAGAGGGAAATGGTTCCAGAGGAAAGAGAGGGTTGGGCAGAATATAGAAAAGGAGATGCAAGAGGAAGAACACGGAAAAGGAAAGATATGAAATACATTTTCATAAGATGCGTAGGATTTGTCTTTTGGATGGGTTCGGAGCCACGGAAAAATGCGAAATCGCCAAAAGTCTGAAGAAATCTCAATCGAAGCGTAACAAGAATGCAAACAGAGGTACCTCGATACATCTACATAATGTATGGTACTCCTGCATAACCATACTTGGTTTATGTAGAGAGATTAAAGTGCTTGATATTAGACATAATTGTCGTAACAAAAATGTATATTAATTCCAATAGGATAAAAGTTTGATATTTAACCTAACTTGTACAAATATACTCTTTGATATGTATCACTCATGCGAAACCTCGTATATTCGAATTTATACGAGAAAAATACCATTTCATTGGTTGTTTTAATACAAATATATATTACTTTCCGAAAGGGAGACCACGCACAGATTCATTTTTTCTGTGAGCGATACGTGAAAGTAATCGATTAGGGAAGTATAGAGTCATGGTGCATGCACTCTCTGCCGTACGCCGTAAGGCGGTTTGCAGGGTACTTACATAGACAAAGCGCCTAAACTTCACATAATAAATATAAATTCAACATAAAAAATGTTTTATTGTTTATATATATAAGCTGATATTTTATTTGTTGAAGCGATTTTAAGTTAGATTATTTTTCAACAACATTTAGCGACATTTTTTCTAAGTTCAGTGACTTTTTTGATTTTCGGGGTACATCGGGCTATAAAAAAAAACAGCGGCATCACAACTAAGAGGCTCAAAACAGTACATTTCCCGTAGAAAATAAAATAATGGACAAGGTATCAGGAACGAGGAGACTAAGTGAAAGGAAACTTAATCAATTTTCTCGGAAATGAGTGGAGTAGAAAAAAATTAGAGCAGCACGCCGGAAAACGTACCATTTTAAAGAGAAAGGAAGGAGGAAACAAGAAAAATAAAAGAACCGGCTCACAAAAGAAGGGGCAATAGAGAAAATTCGTTAGGTGATGTGGACAATGAGGGAGAGAGAACAAGGGAATGGCGGAAGTAAGAAAAATAATGGGAGTTTAAGGGAAAAGGGTCTTCAAGAAAAGATAGGATAGCGAGACTGGCAAATAGATTTCCCGCTGGAGGGAAAACCACACCTAAGCCTTAAAAGGAAGGAAATAGGAGTTCTTTCACGAGGACTCTGATGAATGAGGCATTGTGGAAAGTCTCCATCCCGATAAAGGATCTCTATATCATGATAAGACGAATATGAGTCAAGAGGGAGTAATACTCAGGGAGTTGATTACCCTCTCGAAACCGTCATCAACAATGTACTGTTAGATCGGCTATTAACTGTAAAGGAATTGTCGGTCGTACTCAACAATGTCGCACAGTAAATTGATCTATCCTTTCTCGTCACAATAAGTAGTTGAAAGAATGTAAGATTCCATAGTTTTCAACAATAACAACGCAATTGATGCATTATTTTGTACTGTGACAACAATTATGATAGGAAATTGTTACGGTGACCACGTCAGAAAAGTCTCCAACCAAATCAAATTAACCAATCCTTCATTTTTGAGAAAATACAAAGTATTATTCTTTTAAAGGCCTCATTTTAAGAGACTGAAACCATCGCTGTGTTAAGGAGACGCGGAGACCGGAGTGGGGAAAAGCGAAACGTAAAATTGTGAAGAATTTAATCTTTGAAAAATATCTTTCATAAAACCACAGCTCCGTACGGGGAGTGAGTTTCGTTAACCTATTTTCATTTGCCTCATTTGCAGAACAGAAAAACATATCTTTATATTAACTGCTGTTTCAGTCTTCTTTGTAACTTCCTAAGTGAGCTACTGTGCAATGAGTGATGATAGAATATTTAGGGTATTCCTTATCGAATTCTATAAAAAGTGTCATTCAAATTGAGCCGCAGTTACGTAGGCTTTTTCTACTGTTAGAGATACCATTCGGCTCTGGAGGAATGTTTATCTAACCTTGTAAGCCTCATTCCCTCTATAAAGCAAAACGTAGCTAAAATTGTTATTATTATTAATTCCCTCATACCGCGTTAGGCCAAAATGGCCTGAGTTCCACCTAACCTCTGGAGGCATTGCTTCATAATAATATTAAAATAATAACAAACAAAAATTGACAACAATGTACTCAAGAAAAATAAATCAATACATCTTAACAAGCCGGAAAACACAAGTAAAAGAAAATTGGTATAAACAATAGAAACAAACTAATAGGCAGACAAGTAGATAAACAAAACAAATGTATGCAAACATACATAGATACATGCACGAGGAATTGGGATGTGGCGAAAAACTCCTCAACTTAAGGTTTATGGAGAAGAAACTCACGATTCCGTAAAACACCTAAGCTGAAATGGCAAAAGGGATTAAAATTCCGGTCTTTGGGTTGATGAATGAACAGAAAACTCGTACAACAGAAAATCATAGTCACGATGCATCGTGACTATGATTCTAAGGCACATTCTAAGAATATTCTAAGGCACATATCTAACAACTGCCTGTGATTAGTGCGAAACTACGTCGAAAGATAACACTGTGATTGGTGTGTTTGTCATGCGCAGTTGCCGAATTCGACATCTGGGCGAAATGAGATACTCACTCCGCGGAGTGTGCACAATGTCAGAAGGCAACATTATCGCAACACTTCGTGTTTGAAGTTAATATATATGGGACAAACAAAGCGGAATTCAGAAAGAAATAGATTCAAAGAACACTCTGCTAATGATGATTGTAATAGACAATTGAACCTAGAAATCTCAATTATGAGTAACGCATGCTATTGGAAAAAAACGGATTACCCTGATGCAGCCCAAGCTTCGAACACGCACTAATTCAGATAAACAACGTACATTTAGTTTCATAACGTTGCGGGTTCGTTGAAGTGATTCGACTAGTACGAGTATAGTCATGAACAAAAAATGTGAGCGGAAAGAAGTTTTCAATGAATATGTGTTGTTTAAATCTCCTAACCGAATTTTATGTGAGCGTTAAGTTCTTATCGAGGCTATAACTAAAAATCATAAATGCTAAGGAATGAAGAAAGAATATTCTAGTTTCTCTTGCAACTTTGTTCCACAAATTCCGGCGAATATGATAAAATTTAATCATAAATGCCTTTTCCTTGCCTGCAGTTTACTTCTTCGATGCACTTTACTTCCTATTTACTCAATTACTTCCTATTACGTGACGGAACTTAGCTATAAGTGTTTCTTCTTCTTGTCTACTTGAAGAATACAGTAATTTGTAACAATAACCAAGAAATACTAACTAACTAGAGCTGCCATCGCGTATACGACACGTTTCCATCAATGTATTTCTTAAAATTAGGTCCGTCCTTCTAAATGGGTGTCCGCTACGGGAGCCGCTTGCGATGCTCCTACCATTTCTTTAAACCGACCCCCCCCCCCACATTTGCAGCGAATATAACTAGCGTTACGTTTGAAATGGTCTCCTTACAGTGTTGTAACATGTTCCACTGAAGGAGTTTTTAAGAGTATCCCGAATCTTATGTTACCCGCAATTTTTGAGTTTTTTTTCTCATGACTGTACTAGCTGCGAGTATTCAATTTTTATCTCGAGAAAAACTGGCTGAATCTACTAATGTTTCGCTCCTCAGAAAATCCATGAACCCTTCAGTAACCGTTAAACTTAAACGTCTACAATAACGGCGCCGTAGTAATCAATTCGCTCGAGAGTGAGATCAACGAGAAGCTGTTTATATAAATTTTTGCATATACAAACAGCTTTACAGTTAAATACACATAGACACTCTGCTTTCATGAACTATGAAAACTGTTTATACACACACACAAGTATTAAAAACTTTGAATTGGTCTAACTCACTAAGTTGATCATTACGGCGCCGTTGTCGTAGACGTTCAAATTTAACAGTTACTTAGTTACGGTGATCGTCTTTCTTAAACTCTCTCACCATTAAAGGCAAATGTAATTTACGACGCAATTTCGATTTCCATCTCAACAAAAGGTAACTGAATCTCTTCCTCGCAAACTTCCTGCTCCCGAGCAAAGCATGGGGACATTTTTTACCTTAAGAAGGATCCCTCATCCAGATAGCTGACAAATATCTGTGGGCGTGGGAGAGAATGTTTCGCTGCAAGATCGATCCGCTCAGTCGAGGACGAAATTGGAGAAGACGTTTGCGTCGAGAGATAGGAATGCGGCGAAAATTTAGCAAAAAGAATGAGGAAGAAGGGAGAAAAGAACCGCAAACGCAACGCCTCCAACTTCCGCTTGAACTGTTTTGAAAGGTAAAATGCCTTTGTCAAATTGCGCCTCGGGAAGCTGTCTAATTAATCCAGGCATTGAAATTGACTTTTTGGGA
This sequence comes from Ladona fulva, assembly GCA_000376725.2. NCBI lineage: Eukaryota > Metazoa > Arthropoda > Insecta > Odonata > Libellulidae > Ladona > Ladona fulva. Next base: position 1,337,052 of record KZ308158.1, read on the forward strand.
TATCAAAAGAGGAATCAATCTTCTATCCTTAAAGCTTGAAAATTGCTTGTTGTTTGCGATTTCGCACACCTTTTCAAGTCTATTCTCAGCCCACATTATTTCGATATGCGAAATTTTTGCTGAGGCAGTTGCGATAACCTACAAGCAAATATTCCCGCATGACATTATTTTAAAATTACATTGAATAACAAACCTCTGAGATGGGTACAATTATTGAAATTATTAAGTTTAAAAAGAGACATGTGACATCTACATATACCCTGTTGGCCGTATCACAGCGTGTGATACACGCGCCTGTACAGGGTAATTGTTGAAAGTATTCTTTACCCCTGTTTATTTGGTAAGGTCACATTTAATATATACTCCACAATAATAGCAATGCAATTACAATAGAATGTTTCATTGTTGATGCATTTTTAAGTATTTACTTTATTGTGCTTATTGGTGTATTTAGCTACATCTGTATCTACGTAAATACCCTGCAAGCCGCCTTTCGGCGTGTGGCAGGGGATGTAAACCCCAAGCGTTCGAGTTACCACTTTAGCTTATTGTTGTCGCGTATCGTTCGCGGAAAGAATGAGTTCCTAAAACGACTTGTCCTCGCATCAATTTCTCTTATTTTTCGCTCGGATCGGCCGAAGTAGCACAAGGGGGTCGCATAATGCCGATTATGTTTTCCGCAAATAAACTTTCTCTGAGTTTATAATATAATAAAGAAGTAAAGGAATATATGGAAAATATTAACCACGTATAGGTGACAAATGGAATTAGAAAATAACTCCATTGTCTAAGCACTTATTTCATAAAGTACTAAGTATCACACTGGAAGGTATATGAAGATTTTTTTTGTGAATCTTTCTCTGATGCTGAAACGTACACGAACATTTATGTTTGTTACCTGATCATTTATCCCACAATGTAGCATTTAAAATCATGGCTTCTAAGCAGCGTGTTCCAGAGTCAACAATAGTAAGCCATTGTTTTTGTGTAACTGTTTGAGAGAATCCCAATATGGTATGCACATGATGAAATCTTCAGCTAATTGCTAAATTAACGTATATTATACTGTATATTCTTTATGATTGTAAATGATAACATTCAGTTTCCAAAGCATTCCTAACGGGCCAATCTTTGCCATGCATTCTTAAGAGATGCATCTGTAATAATGACCTCGGTCGTCTAGGCGACATATTTTCAAATCAGCAAAGTTTTATCGAAAAGCAGTTTCTTTCATCACAACTTTTGCGATTTTGCACGGGAATCTACGTTTTAGGATAAGATTAAGATTTCTCGAGAAATATTCTTTCTCGTGGATGATGTCTAAAATTTATAAGCATAAAATATGAATAACATTTTAATTTTCTATGAGAAAGTGACCCTGTACTAAGACCGAACTTTTTATTACTATGAGTAATATTTTAAATATCATGCTTAAAATATTTATTGCAATTTCGCGTTGATTTAATATAACCTTTGTTAAATATTTTGATTTCATGCGTGATTTTTATATTCTATGTAATCCTTGAGTATTAATCTGTTAAAGCGTGCATCGTTTTTTAATTTCCTCATTCCTAAGGAGTATCTCCTGCTAAGGATACTTTTCCTCAAGAAAACTCTTATTTTTATATCAAGAACTTCTTCCAAAGTTTTCCTTCTCCATTAAAATATGCCCTTAAGTTAGTAACCGTAAAATTTAATATCGTCAACTATAGCTTGGGTGGAGAAAGAGACTTTAAAAATTCCATTTGTTTCAACAATATCAATCTCGCCTACACAAGAATATTCATTGTTATCATCGTCATAATTAAAATCGCTAAACTCTGCTCGAATGGTAGTTATGGAGATATTTCTCCAAGTGTACGTGCGCGTAAACAAAACATGGAAACGTCGTTCCGCTTGGTCACGTGCCCTTTCATTACCTTGAATGTCAAAGTATGAATTGAATGGCAATTCCATAAGGATGACATTTCGACTTAGGTCAAGAGATGCACCAAATCATGTTTTCCTGTAATGCATTTCACACGTGAAGCTCAGCAAGGAAGCGATTCTCAGCGCATTAAACTGCAAGCCTTTTGACTCCCACGTAGTTCTCGGTCGTTTACTTAGAATTGCAGGAAAAATGGAATATTAGGTACCAATGGCAAAACATCCTCATATTTTCCTCTTAAAAAAATCCAGATATGAAATTCCCTATTTAAAACTTCTGAATTCGTTTCTATAAATGGAAATTCATTGGTAGAATTCTCTTAAAAATCTTAGCGGCATAAAAAACTAAAGATATATATTGTGGTATATAAAATACAAGATAGACAGAAATTATCTCTGAGAAGGCCCAGGTTCGAACCCAGGAGCCCATAATACTTTTCCATAAGGAATTCACGTATCCATTATTATCAGATCAATGCTGCTTAAATCAAATGGATCTGCTGAGATAAATACCGGAATCTCCGCATATCCCGAAAGTCTTCCCTGAGATAAAGCAGTTGAAATACGAAAAATTTCGCGCAAAATTGCAACGAATCAAAGTCAGGTGAGTGACAGTTAATTGGCGAAAGGAAATCTCGTCGAAAAGGAATTTCGTCGAAAGGAAAACTTGTCGAAAGTACAACTCGTCGAAAGAACAACTCGTCGAAAGGATACCTAGCTGAAAGGACGCCTAGCCGAAATCAACTTACAGAAAGAACAAATCGGTGACACAACTGGATGAGAAAGCAGTCAGCAAAAAGAGGCTGTCTCAGGGTCGACTAGGTCTCATTCTATCGCTATAATACTAAATAAAAATCGCAGTAATGATAATATTATCTACAGAGATGCATAGGTACATATAAACCGCAAGTGACAGAGCTGACCTTTTTACTAACTATAAATCCGATCGTTTATCATGTACCTTGCAAACCTAATTTATCAGAAATTGATATTTCAATTGCAAATCAATCAACTTTCCCATAAATTCGCACATAACTGTCACATTCAGCAATATATTCAATTCAATGAAACTCCTGACATTCTCGTTTAATCGTCACCTGTTCACCCGTATTTATTCGGAAACGTAATCATTGAAATGGGTCTCAAATGGACCTTGATTGAATCGACTATCTCCTGCACTTCGAACATCTGCACCGTCACTTTTAGGTCACTTAAACCAATTCCAAAGCGGCATCATTACGTGACTCGCATCTTTTTTCCGGAAGGAAACGATGAGGGGTGTAATTGGGCCAATCTCTCTCACCAGCACCCTCATTAAAGTCTATTCAGTTTTTGTTGGCTGGAAACACGGGTTATTCCTGGCCGCACAAATTGGTGCAAGAAACACAACTATTTCGTGGGAATTAGCAAAGAGGCCTACTTAATGGTCGCTAGCAATGCTTGCCAAAGCGCCTGTGAACATATCCAAGAATATGAAAGGAGAATAAAGATTGAATCCTCTTGGTTAATGATCTCGTAAAGTAATATACTGAAGATTCATTATTTGAAATACCATTTACTAAATGTTGAAAAGGATATTATTTATTTATTTTAATCTCGAGCAAAAGGGTCAAATAACAAAAAAACAACAATATCACAACAAAAACGTAAACAAGAACTACAACTAAATAAAAAACGTAACAAAAAAACCAACAATATACCGATAAACGACAAAAACCAACAAAAAATAATGAATCCTATGAAATAATAAATCTAATAATAAATATATCGTTAACACGAGAAAAAGTTAACCATGAAGTCCATTTTCAGTGCATTGTCTTACATAAATAAACATATAAAACTGTTGAACTTACCATTACCTCACTCCTCATCCTGCCTGCTAAGCCTCATTTCTTCTCAATTGTTAATAGTAGCAAAAGATGGCGGGCTTGAGGACTAAAACGATCTCCAATTTTTAGCTTCTCGAAAAATTCATCTTTTCAGAACTTTTTCGTTATTCCGTTTCTTCTAGTTTTCCGAATTTCCGGTTCAGAATACGTGACACTGTAAGTCCAGTAAACAACGAACACCAATTCTAAGAAACCAAGAAAGTGTTGCAAAGAAATAATCACTAAAATATAGTTAAATTTGCCACGGGGTATTAGAAAAGCTAACAGAAATTTAGATAGTAACATTGGTGTTAATACACCACCTGTCATACGCCACTGGTGGTTAGTGGGCCAAATATATTCATGCAAATAGAGTACAGAGTGTCCATCCTAGAGTAATGGTTCTTTTGATAGCATAAACCATTCATTGAAAAGTAGGATACTGAGATTGGAATAACTACAGGGGAAAAAAAGCTGCAAGCTTTAGAGGATTTTTTTACTTTGGTTTTTTAAGAAAATTAGTAAGTTTTCAGCTCTCTAATTTTGGCACCCCTGCATAGGCATAAGGCAAATTAATCCTCGTACGGACATAAATGGAGCCAGGCCAATTGGGAGGGAGTACCAACATGACAGCTTAATTCTAGTCGGCAGAAGTTGAAAAGAAGTGCGATGGAAAATTGCTATTCCTTTTCAACCCCTCTAAAATGAGAGTGCGGGGTTTTTAAAATGAAAGTCGACTTTGAATAGAAGAGAATCAGCTCGGCTTTCTGTGATTACATGCAGCTTCTTCAATGTGGGCGTTCACTCCCATTTTTCCTCTTTCCATTAAAAAAAATCGTCTTTGATCTTTGAGGAGTGGCTCACGAAAAATACCATCCTCAATGTCGCCACTTGCTTTAATTCATCCTCAGTGATTCATACGGAAAGGTAGGTCTTAAAGCTAATTTGTACACTGTCGATGCTAATGCCTGAAGGCATATACTATCATTGAAGTGGTTAAAAACAGTCCAATCACAATTATGGAAGGCATATACTATCATTGAAGTGGTTAAAAACAATCCAATCACAATTATCTAAAGCCTATCAATTTTGCTAGTTATAAACAGAGTTCAAGAACAATTCTAGGGTTGGAATCAGGCGACAAATCTGATGAGGACGTTTCGGCGACAAACGCCTATGCGAAAAATAAAGATACTTTGTAGACTTAGCTGTTAATTCCTGAAGCCCTTTACTGCCATTAAACTGGTTAAAAACGATCTAATCACTATCATCTAACGCTTAGCAACGTTGCAAGTTGTACGCCTATATTTAGGTTCGCTGTTTTAACACCCACTGCCATACGCCATGCGACGGTTTGGGGGGTACTAATATAAGTTTAAATGTACACAGAGTCCAAGAACAATTCTAGGGTTGAAATTGGGAGTCATATATGATGAGGACATTTCCGCGACAAACTCTCTCGACATTCTCAGGGCTTCAAATTCTGTTAAATAATGTCATATTTAGAATTCCGAAAGCTCAAAGCCAATCCATTTTATTTCGACTCAAAAGCCGTCGTCCAAATATGAATTTTCTGGGTGGCAATAAGAGAATTCTTCTTAACCATTTTTAATATGTGAGATAGATATATTATGCGTTCACTCTGAGGTGATCTCATACTGAGAAATTTATGGTGCATGAATCCCTCTGCCACACACCGTTATTCTGCGCTCAGGATATTATTGTGGATGTAGACATTTTTATTTAATCAGAGCTGGACTGTGTAGTAAAGAAGAGAAAAAATCTCCTCTGGGCGCGACAATCAATAAAAAATCAATACTTAACCACGGAACGTAATTACGAGCTTTTTAAACAAAATTTACTTTAAAAAATGCATACCTCATTTAGTCGAGTGATGGAATCGTTCATTTAGTGAGATATTGAGTAAAAAGTGAATTTTGCAAAATTGCCCATTACAGTTTTGCTTAACAATTAAATACCATAATAATGTACGAGGCACACATTGTCGGAACTGACATTGATATATATGGATTAAATCAAAGGCAAAAGCTTCGAATAATTCATGATACGTACATTACAGAAAAGTGTGGACATTAATGACAAAATGTATACATGATGATTTCTAAAAGGAATTAAGTTCAAAGGAAAGACTTGGACACCTAATCTTTACTGGATTAAATTCAATGGGCATCAGGGTTACATGGGAGGCCTAATATGGTTCGGAAGAGCCAATAGAGAAGTGCTTGGGAGCTTTTCACTTCAATGGGTGCGAAAGATCTCTCCACCTCTAAGGGTATCAGTCGATGGTCTCACGGAAAAAGGAGATGGTCTGTTATGTAATCACTTGCGGTCAAGTAACCCTTTTCGCAAAATCTAGGGACGTGAGATATCCTTTTGCATAAAAGATGATGGAGTAGCCCTGGCGGCGATAGGAGCTATCTTAATGGTGGACTTATGCTTCTTCTACACTCATTACAACAATCACTATGTTGATAATTATTACCTTCGTTATTGCTAATAAACAATGAAAATCTTCAAGTTCTCGATTCTATGCGACCATTGCTATTGTTGCTATGTCCATTGTTGAAAATTCGTAATTCAATTTAAGTTCTCGATTTCATGTGACTATCGTTATAGCTGCAATGTTCATTGTTGAAAATTCGCTTTAAGATATCGATTTTATGCGGCAATTGTTATAGCCGCAATATTCATTGTTGAAATTTCGATTTTAAGCACTCAATTTCACGCGACCATTGTTATTGCTACTATCTTCATTGTTGAGAATCAAATTTCCAGTTCGTAATTTCTTTTCTTTAAGACGTTCCTGATTTTCAACGGTTTATTATTTACGCCCCTTTGATTGCAGCCCTCGGGGAGGGGGGGGGGCGGTTTTCCTATTGCCGGAGGCAAGCCCCTTATCTAAAATCCCTGAGTAAATCAAAACAGAATTTAGTTATAACCAAAAAGTAGTGAAATGAGGAAAACTCTTTGAATTCCGTTTAAAGTCGGTTGGCATACTTTCATCGCTTTTATGTTCTTTCATCAAATGTAATGGAACTTTACGAACTTAAGCCCTCTTGTATTACCTCGCGAAAAAACAGATGCTGTTCTTGTTTTTTACTTTTTCCCTTAGTTTATCCACTTCCCGCTTACCGAAGTGTCAAAGGTCACGGAAGGAACTTGAGTAGAGGCACAAGAAAATTCACGACGCAATAATGAAGTATACAACTCCTTGGAGACAATGTCAAGAATTTACAGAATTCAATTAACAGGCTTTTAGTCGGAGTAATTCTTAAGAACTCCGGCGTTAATTAACAGAAGACTACAAAGGACTTCATAAACAATTTAGGCTACAGTAGAGTAAAATTCTTTCAAGGCTAGGAGGATATTAAGCTAATCCTTCAAATGAAATCCTTTGTGACGAAAATGCGTAGGAGGATAAAAAGATGCCATACAAGTAAATTACTGCAGCGTTATTGTACTGGGAGAGCCAAACTTAATTAAATTATCTCCTAATATTCAAGACTGTCAAATAATAGTGAATTAATTTCAGTAATGGCAAGAAAAGCCGCGGGAGTAGCGAATGATTGTTGCAACAAAGACTGGTTTGAGCAACAATGATCGACGCCGGATTGTTGAAACTGAGAGTGATTGTTGATAACTCAAAATCAACATAAAACATCAACCATTTTGAAAGTCTGGAAACAAATTGAAAGATCGATTTCTTACGTCCTTCCTTCAAGCAATAATGTCGCACCTCATAATTTTTTCAAAAGAAAAACTAAAGTTCGTTCTCTGCTATGTATTCCACCCAAGAAATGATACATTGAAAAATTAAATATTTATTTACATGTCATTGCATTGTTTATCATGTCGAGTTTCGAGTTAGAGATAAGATCCAAACACCTCTCAGAACATCTCTTAGGATTACCAGCCACGGAGTGGTTAGCGTGCTAGCACGCTAGCGCTCCAACCCCAAGGTCCCCGATTCGAATCCCAGCTAGGTTTTTAGGGGCTAGTCGGATTTCTCCGGTTAGGGAATGGTCGTGTGTGTTATACATATGTTAATATATTAGAATTTGATGAAAGGGATGTAATTGGGAATTGCTTCCTCTATCCACTACAGAAGTTAATTAAAGTTATTAGAATAGGAATGTTTTAACTGATTAATGTCGAATTTCATTTAAATTGGACATTTAAAATTACAATTATTTCGTTTAATTATTTTTGTACTTGCATCGATTCCCAATTTATTCTACAGGAAAGATAGATAAAGTTTGTTTTTACAATCTTGTTCGTCATCAAGGCAACATTGTTACACACGTACATCTATGCGATGTTCATTGTTGAAAATTCGATTTCGTAACAATGGCAAGATTGTTGCACACATATTTTTTTATAAAAAAGCAAAACACGAATTTCGTCTTTCGTAACGGCAGTCTAATACCAGTGAATTAGTCTGAAATTTCATGTGACGTGTTACAGAAGATGTCAGCACAGTGACGCAATGTCAAGTTACCTCATCAACGCCACCTGTTTTCAAACAGGGGCACTTATCGATCTAACAACTACTACGCCAGTGAGTTTGGTATGTGATAAAGACTGATTGAGTTTCAGCACAATTCAGATTCAAATTTTCGACCCGAAATATTGCGGATCGGTTTTCCTTTCTCTTCCTTTACCGTCAGTGATTCCGCTGTGATTTTGATACGGTGGTGAGCTTCATCCCAGACTTATTTTCATTAAGGTTGATGACCACCTCTTTACTTTTTCATTCCCAAAGCGAAGGGCTGAAGAGCGCATAACAAAGGAAAGGACATACGCCTCTATGTTCTCATCCTATTCATGGGAAAGAAAGGCTTAGCTTATATGAGAGAGGTCCAATTTACCTCACTAGCGCTCATTTTCTACTTCCTCGCTTTGCAGAAAGGATCGTGGATGGCGACACTTAGCATTCCTCTCTTTTTTTTGCTCTTTACAATACCGATATTTTAGCCAGGAGAGGAAGGTAACTTAAACATGGAATCCTCACATGTGTTAAGTAACTAATATAAGGCCTGTTTAATTTGCTACCTTAATCAATTTATTGTTGGAACGGCTTTAGAAAGCCTCTTACAATGATGCGGAAAAACTCTTTATTGGGTGCCTTTTATTCCACTTATTATACATAACATATAATAATAATGATATTGATGATAATGATGATGATGATGGTAAATCGCCTGTAAATACAATGCAATAATATTACATGAGTGACCTCTGAGCGCAACAACTGACAGGACGTCAACAATCTAATATTGTAATGACTACGATACACAAATTTAACGTTGACAATTGTTGCTGAAGAGGACAAACAATACCCACAACAACAGATCAAGATTTATTAAGAAGTGCGTTAATTCCATTATCCATTGACTTATGCCAGCATAAAATGGCAAGCAACGAAAATTCTTGATTATTTACCACATTGTTAATTATTGTACATAACTCAACCATCGATTGCTAAGAGATACTCATTTTTGATGTTTATTAACTTTATATTATTAAGGGAAATATTATTCATCAATACTTGGCGGAAGAAGATTATAATAATTATAAATTACCAAAAGAAACAATTTTAATTGTACAGCGACTTCTAAATAATTAAATTCTATTTATTTATTTCTGCCAATATATGATTGCAAATAGTTGACGTTAATTAATGTTTTTCTTCAAACATTGACTATCTTCTAAAAGCTGTGCTTTTGACAGTTTTCCACCTTTTTATTGGTTAAACAAGCCCCATCCAGACTGATTTATCAGTCTAGTTTAAGATGCAGAAAAATGTATTTTTCATTGAATTATTTTCTGTGTGGTGTACTTTATTCTGGTAAAAACAACATTTGTAAACCAAGAACGATATTTTAATGTACATTGTAGTAATTTATGCATATCCTCCTCTTCAATTACGTTCAATTCGCTTTCTTTCGTTGCTATTTTCGAGATAATTTACTTCGTTTTGAGACTTATAATAGAGGCAATTTTTCCCCTTGGATAAGTTGGTACTGAACATGTAATAGAGGGTTCAATCAGTATCTGCGGTAAGAGAGTATAAATGGTATATATCTTATATAGCATTCTATATGATCTACAGGCATTGCAATATAAAGATAATCGAACGATTAAATAAAGTTAATTAGTCAAATACACATTTTTTGAAATATTACAGTTACATAAATTAGGGTTTAGTTAAATATATCTGTTTGAAGTATCATGAACGAGAGAAAACTACGTCACCTTCAACTCACGGAAGTTAATAACCATGAGGATAAGTCTCAATCTCGACCAACAAAGGCGACTTTTATAATTTTCATTATTATGATTGATATTAAATAGGCTTCATTCCCACTCCCTTTGACAGATATTGGTTGAGGTTATCAGCAATAAATCAGCCTACCGACTAATGTCAAAACAGATATCACATCTCATTGTTATGACGATATCCCATTGTTACAAGACTATCAAATTGCTGATAGTATTAAAAGAGCTAAATTGTTGTGCTTTCCATAGAGCCATACGCCTCCAATGTTGATTATTGTTGATAGAAACGATAATGAAACAATAGGAACAACAATTGGCCCTCCAATACTAGTTTTTAATACGACATAAACACCGAATTCATTATTCAACACTATGTTACACTATATGATTTTCCTCCAGTGTAAGGCTTCAGTTTTCCTAATGCTTTTCGTTCCCATCTACATATGCAAGCCGCATTTCGGCGTGTGGCGGGGGGGTAATATTCCATGGATACCCAAGTCTTTGAGTGGCATCTCGAAAAAAGTCAACCTCTTCCTTTAATCTTAATTAATATCAACCGTGAAGGTCGGAATTAAAATTCCATTCTCAGGAAATTCAATCTTGCCTGAGAAAGTCAAGAAATTTCCTTTGAGAGAAAGGTCTTTTAAGAAACGTGCACTTGAGTAAGAACCTCTTCCGCAGCTACAGTCGAGGGTGGATCGACCGGGGGCGAAAATCTGCGCTGCTGCCGTTTAATTTAAAGCGGTGAGGCATCTTCTTTAATCCTCACTTTATCAGTTCAAAAAGAACGACGTATTGTAGTGGACAACAATGAGATACGTACTGTCCGATTGTTTGCCAAAAATGGCTAAAGAGTTTATTATTGCTCACTTCAAAAATTACTGATAGTGAAGTAATAACAATAATGATGTAATTGCAATAATTACATCATTACAAAGCGATAAAAGCTAACTACAATCCTAAAAAAAACAGAAAAAAGCTAACGTTATTGTTAATATATTGTCGTACAACATGTGAACTACAGGGTAACCCAGTGAGTAGCGCGATCACCTCTGGTGAAAGAAGTTCCGGGTTCGATTCCCAGTGGGAACCATTTTCGATGTTCGAATGATGTTCGAAAACCATGTTCGAAATGATCTCAGCTGGCGAAACATTGTTAACATTAGAATTTAATTACTATTTAGGGTAAATTGCATTAAATTTAACTTCATTGCTATCAATGATAACGTGTAACGCAATGTAGTCAATAGGCGGAGGAATCTGGATATCACGTACAAAGAGACGATAATCCAAGAGACAAATAATTGGTAATAAGAAAGACAATAATGGTAATAATCCAAGAGATAAATAATTGGCACATTTACCCCACCACCCAATCTCACCATTCACCCAATTGGCATGTCCTGCCTTCCCTTAAACTGTTACATATCTGGCGACCAATTGTTGGCGTGCAATTTTTAGCGAGTAATTGTTGCGGTGTTATTGTTGGCGAGAGATTGTCTACATAAAAATCAAATCCTTCCTAACTATCTCGAGCATACAAGTTAATTTAAACTAGCCAATCTGGCACTGAAAAAAGAAACCAACTAGCAAAATAAGGGACTCAAATACTCCTAGAACGCAACCGATGTAAAATTTAAATACAATTAGGACGTAGCAAAAGTTTAGTGACGTATTAAGCCTTGAAATTAGTCTCTGGAAGCAAAATTGTGGCTTTGGGGCACTAAATTTAACCTCACAGGGGAAGGGGCGGACAACTCGCCGAAAGAACAAGTGGACGTCCTGGGAGAAAATGGTCCGGCAACACGGACCTGCCGTAATGATCTCGGATGCAAATGCAGAGATGGCGGTCGCACAGAAAATGATGATGATTAATTGCGGCTATTTTTTCACTCAAACCCTCGTCAAACGAAACGAGGTTGAAAGAATGAAGTATTCAGAACTTTAAAAAAAGGGATAGAAAGTCGGAAGTATGTGCAACCGTATACAATGCTACTTATGTTTCCACATTATAAAGCAACCAGCATAAGACCAGATAAATTTGTACATTTTTGAGCAATTATGGAATCTGTAGTCTGTAAGATTAGGTGAATATGCTTCTAAGTTACAATGCAGATAGTATGAGCTGAAAGTTTTACTGTTTACTTTTTAAAAATTACGATTGGCAATTATCTGGTTTTATTGGGTCGTACTTTGCACAGAATATTGTATTATCGATCACCATAGCAACCCTATCTTAAGTCAGGAAACAAGAAAACACTTCCATGGGAACCAATAATTTCATAATAAAGTTCCCATTGACCTTATGTATAACAGAACGTTTGGATACGTTTGCTGTCATCAATACCTGCCTAAAATTGCAGGATCATAATTTTCGCAACAATCAATCTTCAGAATTCATAAAAAGCATAAGATTAACTTTATAATCCTATACTCGCATTCCAGAAGATAATTCACAATTAAACAAGTTAAACCTTCTCAAAGAGTTTAACTTCTCCCCAAAACTTCACTTGTAATGAACTTAATTTTTTAGGTAATTTGAATCTTGTAACCATAATTAGTTCTTAAAACCAAGTGTCAATAAAATTAATAATTTTCATTTGGCTTCTGGTAGGAATAGATATGGATAGAGGAAAAGGGTCTCTTTCGATTGCTACTTTATTCCGGTATCGATTTTGGATTGGATACGTAATATGATAGCTACTGAGGTATGGGAGTTGTTATCTAATGGCATTAAGACTAGGCAATCCTTCCTGATGGATGTGAAGTGTTTTCAACTGCAGCACTCAGGAGGGCTTTTTCCCAAAATAGCATTCTGGCTCAATGTGAAGAGCAAAAGCAAATTACCTCACTCCGTATCATATATGCTTTTTGTAGCTTAATAGTGGAGAATTTGAAGTTCAAACGGGCCTTCAAATTGCTGCCTTAAGAAGTAGACTCTGGTAGAGAATCACCTTATCATCCACAGCAAATTACCTCACTCCTCATAATATATTGTAAGCCTCATTCTCTCCCCAGGGCATTTTGTAGCTTAATAGTGGAGGATTTGAAGTTCATATCGGCCTTCAGGTTGATTGCTTTACAGGAGACATCTATTGGTAGAGTTACACAGCAACAGCAAATTACCTCACTCCACATCATATCTGGTAAGCCTCATTCCCTCCCCAGATTTTCTGTAGCTGATAGTGGAAGATTTGAAGTTCAAATCGACCTTCAGGTTGATGGCTTTACAGGGAAACATCTATTAGTAGAGATTCGCCTAATCATTAAAGGAGTTTCTGGCGTGTTAAACTTAATGAGAAGCAATTCTAGGAAACATCAATTAAGAATTCAATTAAAACATTCTTAAATATCGTGAAATTAAAGGTCTCTATTCAACTTCGTGGCACACTTGGGTATTTTTCGCTCCAAAGAGTTCTTTAACTTTTTTTTCATTACGGTAAAATCCTCACTTTCTTCCTTATTGGTTGAGGTTATCAGCAATAAATCAGCCTACCGACTAATGTCAAAACAGATATCACATCTCATTGTTATGACGATATCCCATTGTTACAAGACTATCAAATTGCTGATAGTATTAAAAGAGCTAAATTGTTGTGCTTTCCATAGAGCCATACGCCTCAAATGTTGATTATTGTTGATAGAAACGATAATGAAACAATAGGAACAACAATTGGCCCTCCAATACTAGTTTTTAATACGACATAAACACCGAATTCATTATTCAACACTATGTTACACTATATGATTTTCCTCCAGTGTAAGGCTTCAGTTTTCCTAATGCTTTTCGTTCCCATCTACATATGCAAGCCGCATTTCGGCGTGTGGCGGGGGGGTAATATTCCATGGATACCCAAGTCTTTGAGTGGCATCTCGAAAAAAGTCAACCTCTTCCTTTAATCTTAATTAATATCAACCGTGAAGGTCGGAATTAAAATTCCATTCTCAGGAAATTCAATCTGCCTGAGAAAGTCAAGAAATTTCCTTTGAGAGAAAGGTCTTTTAAGAAACGTGCACTTGAGTAAGAACCTCTTCCGCAGCTACAGTCGAGGGTGGATCGACCGGGGGCGAAAATCTGCGCTGCTGCCGTTTAATTTAAAGAGGTAAGCCATCTTCTTTAATTCTCACTTTATCAGTTCAAAAAGAACGACGTATTGTAGTGGACAACAATGAGATACGTACTGTCCGATTGTTTGCCAAAAATGGCTAGAGAGTTTATTATTGCTCACTTCAAAAATTACTGACAGTGAAGTAATAACAATAATGATGTAATTGCAATAATTACATCATTACAAAGCGATAAAAGCTAACTACAATCCTAAAAAAAACAGAAAAAAGCTAACGTTATTGTTAATATATTGTCGTACAACATGTGAACTACAGGGTAACCCAGTGAGTAGCGCGATCACCTCTGGTGAAAGAAGTTCCGGGTTCGATTCCCAGTGGGAACCATTTTCGATGTTCGAATGATGTTCGAAAACCATGTTCGAAATGATCTCAGCTGGCGAAACATTGTTAACATTAGAATTTAATTACTATTTAGGGTAAATTGCATTAAATTTAACTTCATTGCTATCAATGATAACGTGTAACGCAATGTAGTCAATAGGCGGAGGAATCTGGATATCACGTACAAAGAGACGATAATCCAAGAGACAAATAATTGGTAATAAGAAAGACAATAATGGTAATAATCCAAGAGATAAATAATTGGCACATTTACCCCACCACCCAATCTCACCATTCACCCAATTGGCATGTCCTGCCTTCCCTTAAACATATCTGGCGACCAATTGTTGGCGTGCAATTGTAATTGTTGCGGTGTTATTGTTGGCGAGAGATTGNAATGATGCTAGGACACTAGCGAAACATGTTGCCATAAATAAAATTGCTGTGGAAGTGTACGAAACGGTTTTTATTTCATTGTACCATTTAAAAGGTTAAAAAATATGACAGTTACTATAATAGGTTAGTATAACATAATATTTAAAGGGTTCAATAGAAGATGGGACTCCCTACCCACAATTTCCCCCAAAAAGACCTTTGTATTGCATTATATATTGTTTAAACATAAGCTTTATTACGTTCATATTGTAGAGGAAACCGAAAATTATCCGGTTAATCAGTTATTGAGCGGTTAATAACAAAAACCGGTTTATTTTGTTATCGGAACACCTATGCCACGCTCTACCCTAGATTCTGTATATCTCAGGGGTATTGCATCAAGTCGTTGCTAGAAGAAATACACAAAAATTTTCTTTCAAATATCTCCCTCATTACATGTAAAGTGCATATTTCTCACACAACAACGAACCCTGTCGCTTCTTGCCACAATAATCTCTAGTTTGGCTTTCCAGCGGCAAAAGCACACCCTGCACTTTCTTCCTTTTAAAAGGCCCTGGTATCCGCCGTGACATGTTATTTCGCTCGCAAGTTATGTAGCCGACCTTGTACGGGTCGTGACCACGTCGTCGCTCTCCTCTGCAGGCGATTCCCTGCGGCCACCGCTCCTCCACCCACGCCTCGCCTTTTTTTGTTCGATTTAACACCACTCCCTTGAAAGCACGTCCCAATATGATGCAGAAGAAATGGCATCCACATTTTGCCAGATTGTATCCTTTCCAAGTTGTTTCGGCAAAGACAAAATCACGCCTTTCAGGAGCGATTTATACATCAGAGTGAAAGCCCTCCCACGATCCGAAACGTCCCGTCATTTGTTTTCCAATCCACTCAAAATAGTACTCCAACCAACACCAAGCTTACATCCTGCTTTTCCAAAGCCCTCGTTTGATTTCTATGAGATACGTGCAATCTTGCGGTGTTTCCAAAAACTTATGTTAAGACACAAATATATAAATGAGAACAATGTCAACAACAACTGTAGTCACAACAATAAAATCAAGAGCAACAATCATAAAACAACAGCAATAAAAAGGATGCTTATCACAGTACCAATAATAATATTGAGTAGGGTATCCATAGTAGGATTTAACAATAATGACAATCACAAAATAATGACGATTTATTATTATAACCGTCATTATCAGTGACAATAATGATGATGATGATGATTATGATGACATCACCGGCGGTGATGATGATGATAACAAAACGTTTTAGTTATTAAAGGGCGAAATTGAACCTTCTTAGTCCCTTATTTCATCTTCCCTTTCATAAAACAATACTGATGAATATAATAAGACGGCATTGATTTAATAACAATGTAAATCATAACAAATATGTTTCCGGTAACGGAAAAATATAAAGTAACAACAATGGTGAAGATGAGGACGGTGATAATGGTAACAATGGAGGGGATTACAAAAGATGAACATATGACAAAATAATGAATCTGAAAGTAACTTTGCTGTAANAACAATGTAAATCATAACAAATATGTTTCCGGTAACGGAAAAATATAAAGTAACAACAATGGTGAAGATGAGGACGGTGATAATGGTAACAATGGAGTGGATTACAAAAATCAACATATGACAAAATAATGAATCTTATAGTAACTTTGTTGTAAAATTTAAAAATCTTTGCAGTATAATTACACGGTTCATCACCATGAGACCGATTATTAATTACCAATTAAAATTGTGACAACTAATGTACGATCGATAAAAACGAATATATATTAAAATTCATACCATGAATAAAACTGTTTTTCAGTGATTTAGGGCACTAATATTGTTTATACAGTGATTCACAAAGTGTAGTTATTATAGAAATGATAATAAAATTACTCTAATTAAACAATGATGTCACCGATGAAGAAGATGGAGGGAATCCGTACTTCAACGGAGGGAATTAAAACAAAGACAATTACGGTAACAATCACTGTTATAATGATGATCGGAATAACAAATTAACAGAGCATAGTAAACCAATACTACGCCCAGAATATGAAGTGATTTACTCGTTTTATTAACTAGTTTTATTTAAACAAGCAAAAATAATGATTTTAGCAGCTCTTTAGCCATAATGAATGCTGCAAAACTTTTTATAAACTAAACAGGTACTCTTTTTTAAAGTAACCTCTTGAGTAGGCTATGTAAAAATTTCATAAGCGCGTACTGATTTAGGTTTCGAGTAGAAGATATGAATGTGAGATTTTAGGATACGCCGTTAATGGAAAATACAAACTCTTTCTGGTACGTCGGAAGAGTTTTGTACTCTCGGATTTTTCCCAAGCGAAAATCAAACGCTTCAAGGCAAATTAATTAAATCAACGGAGTTGAACTTTTGAAACTATTTATTATGCATTACGTAGAGTTTAATTACGTAACTAATCCCATTATGTCAACATTATTATTGAATTAATCACAATAATCAAATGTAATGAATCACTGATCAGTTTTCAAAACAATGTGCTTCTATGGTGAGATTGAAAAATGTTGTTGTCGTTCGAGAATTATCCATCTCAATATCACTATAGAAACAAATTGTTTAGAAAAATTATTATATTTATTAATTATAACTGATTGTTTCGATTAATTCAATGTGGTAATTA
>KZ308158.1:1358642-1385001 GCA_000376725.2 Ladona fulva
TGGGCGTTTTACTTGCAAAGGAAAAAAATCAAGTTTTCAAATTATTACTCATAAATTTTATGAAACAGTGCAATTAATATTTAATCGATCCCCTATGCTATACAGTTCATTTAGAAGCAGGAACTGGGTTTCTGGGGTATCTTACCACTAGTATAGATAAATTTTCTTCAACAAAACTTCCAGGAATTCTCTTAAATAACATCAGCGTCGAAGCAATTACAGATCCTCGATAAGAAATTTGTCGTGTTCAACCGATGGGAATTGTCCCCTTTAGAACTCATTAGATTAGATCGGCCAACCCATACCTCATGATTAGTCGTATCTAATATAAAATATTAACAAGAACAAAGAAAATTTGAAATACACCCAACAAACATAAGGATATTTCTTGCGCAAATTCCATCAATAGTTATCGCCTTGAAAAATGACAGAGAAAAGGCGCAAAAAAATGATTTTTTTCTTTGCAAGTAAAACGCCCACTCCGAGAAAACTATAATGCTTCGGAGAGTCAAGCCAGGGAGCATTACTCGAGTCTAATGCGCCGGCGAAGTGTGGAAGAAGTCATAAGGTAAAATAGAAAAATAATATCAAATGGTGAAAGGGTCTCTTGGGTAGAATTTAGAACTAAAAAAAAGAAAAGGAAAAATTTTGCTCCATTTACAGAGGGGTAAAAGTGTAGAATGCCTTTTCTAATGAGGTCCTCAAGTCATTACGAAAAGCAAGTTAAGATATTAACGTCTTAAATAAATTTATTGTTCGATTTTCCAATTCTCAAAACCAAACGGTTAATTAAATTATGGCAATCATTAATTATGATAGAATGAAGTAAATTTAAATAGGGAGTATTCATTTATTCATTCTAAATGCGTTACAAATGTTCCTAATATCAACACCAGCGAGAATAATAATAATAATTTTTAACCGTAAACTCGGAAGAACCCAATTAAATGTTATATAAGAAATGAATGCATTAGAAATATGAAAAAATACTACTCTATCATTATTGCCGTGCAACTTTGTTGCAAATATTTAACAATCCAGTCGCATTATTAGAAATAAGACACTTTACTTTAAGACACATTGTTGCTAATGACTATAACGATTTCATTTTTGTAAATCATAATTGCCGCACTGTTGTTGCGAATACAGTACCATTGCTCACCCGCGCAACAATGAAATGTAGGAATAACTGCTTGTAAACGAAAGTTTGCTCCCGCCAGAACCTGTTGTCTTTCGTTAATCGTTCTGTGATGTACACAATGATTTTGCCAAAATTAATTTCAAATTTCAAACGAAAATTAGAAGATATGAAATACCTTAACAGTTTATTTAGATTCACTCTTGGATTCGGTAAGAATATCAAAAAAATTTCATTTCCAAAGAGCCTGATTTAAAGTCAATAAGCAATTTTTTATTCATGTTTACATAAGACATGGCACATTTGCATGCTTTCCTGGGTATTTTATCCTTTCTTGGAGTTGGAGAAACATTAATTCCAATTTTTCGGGTAACATCCTGGCGGTTACCAAGGGGATTATTTCGCGTCGGATTTGTACTATCAACTTGCGCCTGACAACCCTATGGTAACATGGGAAAATTATACAACGCCAAAAGTTTACTGGAGACCATCCGATAGAGTTTGAAGATTTGTTGACGTGAAATGCTTCACAGATCTGCCTGACGCGAAACGCCCCAGTACTTCGTGATACCATCTGTGACCTTTGACACAAAGTTCAAAGGGAAAATATTTGCAGCACGATTTTATTCAAATTTACATGTGGAAAAGATTCGTCGGACCAAATATTGTCTAGATGTTCTGAAAATAAATATAATTTCCTCGATATCATTTGTTAATTACGTGGCCCAATGAATCACAAACCACAAACATCCTCGTTATACAGTACGGTAATACACGTATAAAGCTCGCCCAAGGCCCATTTGACTGTTTGATCTGTTTCCATAGAAACTAAAAAAGGACATTAGTTGATAGTACAAAAGGTTAATTCCAATATGGTAGACGCGGAATGAATAGGTAAAATAATTAATGAACCACTTGCTGAAAACTATGGCAGTATTTAGGAGGAAAACAGTTGTTTGTAAAGAGATATTTTGCTCTTATTTATGCCCAATATTTACGTAATTATAACACTAAAATATCACAAATTAAATAGCCGCCGGAGATGTATATATTTGCGCAGAAGTTTATATATGATCCTCATATTTTCATACTCAATAAGTGAAGTTTTAATTTGCCAAAGTAGAGTGAAGTTTTAATTTACCAATTCGAGTACAAACATCCTCATAAAATTTTCTTCTTTCGGAGAAAAGAATATCAGTACACGTGTGTATATGACGCAGATTCAAAATGCTTGTCGAGATTATGATACAGAAAAAGAACTATGAATTCAACTATGAACTATGTTATGAAACTGAAAGTAAATGCGAATACCATAGCTGCTGGATTTCAAATGCATCCAGATACAATAGACGTTTGAAAAGTTGGCCGAATGATGTTTAGAATACAATTAGGTCGTCTTCAAAGTTACCGGCTTAGAGGGAACACTGATTGTAACAGATAATTATAATAATAAAACAGGGCGAAAGGTACATTTGACGATAAAAATCACTCCCCTATCATCGTTTATACATCAAGGGCCACATTTTACCATTTAATTGCGATTATAAGTGGAGTCAAAGAAAACACTTTCGACATCAACAATAGTCGCCATGGAGCCTGAAAGTGTAAAATTTAATAATAAAAATATTAATAAAATTGTACGGAGGGTACATTTAATGAAAAAAAAAACACTTCCAAACTATCATGTATAAGATCTGTACCCCTATTTAAGCATCTTATTGCTATCTCTAAATGTGTCAAAGAAAACATACTCGACTTCAACAATGGTCGCCAAGGGAACGGGGCTTGAAAGTGTAAAATATAATGAAATGTAATAATAAACTAATAAAATTTCACGTAGGGTACATTTAACGATAAAAATCACTCCAGAATTCTCATTTAAAGATTTAGAATCCTATTTAACCATTTTATTTCCAAGAATACCGGTGCTAAAGAAAACATACTCGACTTCAACAATTGAACGGAGCTTGAAAGTGAAAATGTTGATTAAATTTAATAATAAATATAATAATAAAATTGTACGAAGAACAGATTTACGATAAAAATTACTCCCCAATTATCAACTATACATTACGGGCACCATTTCACTACATTATTGCGATCAATAATGGTGTCTAAGGAAACATGTTCGACTTCAACAATAGTCGTTCAAGCAACGGACCTTCAAAGTGGAAATGTTGGTGGAAAATTTCGTAGAACTATTCGAGGTAAAATTTTAATTCGCAAACAGTAATTGACGGTGAATGACTTATCTTTCTGAAAGGTTTTCTCTCGGCCCCTCCGACTATTATTTCTAATCATATTTGTTTGAGAAAGAAGAGCTGTGAGTGATGAAAACGAATCTTGCGTGTATTTATTGGTACGCAGGTTGTCTGCATCCAACATAGAGGAAAATTTCAGACCTGTGACCTTTAGTTCTCGAGTTTCAATCAAACTTACATGACAACACACATTTACGCCCACGTGCCGATCAACTTAGATCAAGATAATGAAAGCTTCCAATCAAACTTCGGAATAATCTTAGGTTGGAAGTTTTCCGTTAATCGAACATAAATGCGGGATGTATTGGATAAACCGCTGTTAATTTCCAGTAATTTATTTTCGATTCATCCGCTGATAGTATTAAAGGGAAATTCCGTACGATTACGCCCTTTTTGGAAGATAACTGTGGGCGGAGTGTTATTCTAAGCGACACCTCAAATAATGATTGAGAGACCTTTAAAAGTTCAGCGTTATTAACTTTCCTTCTCGTGCAACATTTTCCGCAATACGAATTATGTTTACAGTAGGGCAAAACATAAAATGTAGAAATAAAGACGAGATCCAGTCAATTGAGCGACGTCTATTTGACCGACAGCTAAGTTGGCCGACAGCTCATTTGATCAACAGGTCTATTGGCCGAAAGCTCACTTGACCGAAAGCTCACTTGACCGAAGGCTCACTTGACCGACAGCTCTTTTGACCGACAGATAGATTGGCCGACAGCTCACTTGACCGACAGGTAGATTGACCGACAGCTCGATTGATCGACATCAAGTTTAAACTTGATTGTTAATTGGCTAAAATGTTAATACGCCATCGCAAGTACTTATATGAGAAGATACGAGTAACTATAATTGTTGATTTGGAATTGCAGATAGTTCAACCGATGTGACTCTCCGCCGCGCGAATATGGCTCTTGCATCGCTATCGAAAATTCGGTATGTAAATCGGCGTCGCAAATTGTCGCCGGATTTTATTTCAGATTCCCCTTCAGGAAGCTTCAAGAAGCATCGTGGTATAAGTAAGCCCGTGTACATCGTGGTACACTACTACTCTTTTCCTCGCTTTAGGTGAAAATTTGCCGTAAAATATGGGCTCGCCATTTTGTTGTATAACTTATGCAAATATTCTACTGTGATCATTCAAACCACATACCATGAAGCATAAAGAATAGATTTATAATACGGAACTCTTTTTTACCCGATGATTTTGCTCATTTGGGTTCAGTGTGGGCTTGAAGTTGAAGAAATTTGTAAAAAATCGAAGACCGGCTTTTTTCGTAAAAGTTGGTCTACTTTGACCCCCTGTAGAAATTTAATGCACAGAAAATAAAAGTAAATGATTTAGTAGTTATATGCAGACTTTATTTAAAAATAACTATGCGAAGTTTCAAAGTCGGCACTCAAAAAAAAATAATTTTCTTATTTTTGGCCAGCTTTTTTCGTTTCTAGCCCACTGTGCGACGTTGATTTCTGATAATAATAATAATAATAACTCGTCTTTATTTATGGGCGAGATTGAGACTAATTAGTCTCTTCTTACATCTAACAGAATAGGGAAGACATTGGCGTGAATGGAAATCCATTTCTATAATAACCAAATAACTGATATGAAGAAAATCTGAATATTCATTACTTGAAATAGCGTATTCAAATAAAATATGTAATTTCATTATTTCTTTTCCTCTTCTACTCACGGTCATCGGTATGAATCTTCGGTCAAGTTACTGAAAATAGCGTATTAAAATCATTCAAGAGGTCGTTTTTTACCTTCCTTCATTCGGAAAATAATCGCATTTTCATGTGCATTCAAATGGTCTGTTGTCCTTATCACTAACTATTATACTTTCACCCATTCTCCAAACAATCGTCCATTCAATTAGAATTATTCAAGCAAGTAAATTTATTGTAAGTACGATAAATCAATCCGTTGCTGTCGATGAGTGAAACATTTCCGTTCTGGAAGACTTCGGAAAGCAATTAAGCCAGCCCTAAAATGTCATTATTTAATCCGATATAAGAAAAATTCTCGAAGTACGAAATTTATTTCGTTTCTTAATTCCGAGGCAAATGTTTATAAAGAGACTGATACAATTTCCAACATACGTCTATGGTTCTGGAACAGCAGACTAACCAATGGGGTGCAAATATTCTCACAAATGGAAGCATTACAATTCCATAGAAGTATTATGGTGTTGTTTTCTTGGATATTTATTAGTGATGTGAATGAAAATGTATAGTTTATCTAGAACATGTCGGAATTCGTTTACTTCATAGATCTCACTCATTGTGTTATCAAAGGCTATCAGATGCACTGAATAATATGGTGAAATCTGGCGGAACTTGATGGAAACGCACAGATGTTATAACTATTTCAAGAAATTGATTTTCCATATAAAAGTAGTAAAATTTCCCAAAACGTTTTTCTCAATAATTTAAAAGATATTTTACAACTTGCGGAGCCATAAATTTGGAATGATTTCCATCTCTTACCTATAGCGATTAAACCTCATTATTCTTTCACAAGCTGTTATCTCGTTTTGGAGCAACGTTGTTTTCTGAGTGCAGATTAGGAAAGATATTGGCTTGCTGATAAATCCATTGGCTGGAAGACTAGTAAAGAAATTATATACCCTAGAATTCTCAAACCCGATTCCCTAGTTCAGTGGAGGACCAAAGAGAGAAGTAGGCGTATTATCGTGCTTTTCTGTTTGCTTTCAACTGTAGTTAATGACTACAGCTTACGTGAAGTCTACTGAAAAGCTCTTGGAGATAGCAGTAAAACTGCTGACATTAGTACCGCCTCGGAAATTTCTTATTGTAACATTTGATTTTAAATGTCGGACGAAAGACATTTATTTATATACTGTATTACACAGAAATTAAAAAGGCGCTAAATAAATAAACGCATTCATACGCCCAATAAGTTTTATGAAATTTCCCTTTAATCTCATCCAGATGTGATTATAATTAAGCCATCCTAGACCAGTAACAATCTCATTCTTCAGAGTATCTTTGCTTCGATTGCTTTCAAAAAGTTGCATAGTGTAGAAATAAATGCTGAGGTATCGTAAAAATGCATGTTTGTAAGAAAATTTATCAAAATTATGTCAATAATTGATTGTAAATAGAGCGTCTCAGAACGAAAAGTGCTGCATGCAAGATCTCCCGGCGGCGGTTAATCTACGTTATCCTTATTCTATGGGTTGGGGCCTTTAAACCAATAAACTTTCCCACCACCAACTTCTCCTTCCTTATTACCCACACCATTTACGCGAGGGGAAGGTTATCAGCCTCGATAGAGAACAAATGCTGGAACTAACTGAACCGAAATCTCGTCATGAATTCAGCTTGAAGAAAATACCAGCCTTAACGCCTACTTTGTCAAGGAAGGAATGCATTTGAGCACTTTGAGGGATTTCAGTTCTTGTATACTTGGTAGGTATGATTTTAATTCAGATTTGGGATTCACTTGTTTGACTGACACCCATCTCGCCGACACCCACTTGACCGACATTCACTTAACCGACAGCCACTTTCCCGACACCCGATTTACTGACGTTAATCTATCCGTCCTACAACCCCTTCGACCGACAAGTCTTCGATATCTTCTATCGATATCCTTTCATGATTTCGATGGTACTTATTAATTAAGGATAATAATTCAGTCATGAATGACTACGTTTCGTTCATAAAGCAACGATTTACATGACATTTCCTAATGAAATCCTTTCTATCTCCGTAACTTCAAGTACTTCCGCCTGGAACGAGGAAGAAACTGCAGGATATCTGAATAAGCACGCCTGAGAAATCTGCAGCTGAAAGAAACACGCTATGGACAAGTTCACAACTCTTCGTTCATAGCAGGAGGTGAACACGTGTAGGCATGTTCACCCTGTCCTCGTTAATTAGCTATCGAGTCACGCGGACTGCTAGCGGCAACTGTTCGAGAAAACAGACCGTGGGTGGGAACAAGAATAGCTCTCTATTTTCGGGAGGATTTCGAAGGCTGTACGTGTATGTTTAGGAAGAAACATTTTCAGGGGCAGTAAAAATTCGTTCCTCCCTGCCTTTATTCCCTACATTTAAATATCATCCGGGAGCGAAGTTCATGGGTCAAGGGGCATCGGGGTGTGTTTTTTCTGCGTAAATGTGAATCTACTAGAAAGGCGGTTAAGAAAAGGCTCGCAAGATTTCCTTCTGTTTAATGCAGGAGAATATAATTTGTGAATGGATATTCCATGTTTTTTGGGTTTTTCACAGAGAGTAGGTTGTATTTGTGTTTACATTGGATTGTGAAATTAAGAATCATCGTCATGGCCCCAAAAATTTACTACCCTTCCCTGGTCTTCATAATGATGATAAATCGGCATCGTAGTGTGTTTCCGCATTAGCGATGTTGTTGCTATGGTACTGTTTATCGAATTCATGTCGTTGCTACTGACTTATAAACTTTGGTAATATCTAAAATGTTGAGACTAAAAGTCAATATGATTTGATTGATTGAAGTTGTTCAAATCGAAAAAACGAATGATTTCGATTCTCTTCACATATCCACTATTCTGTAGAAACCAGTTATTCGGGCTCCCGGATAGCCGAGTGGGCAACGCGTTCGACTTCGGTGAAAGCGGTCCTGGGTTAGATTCCCGGTGGGGGCCCACGTGCGAAATGACCAAATCACTTTTAACAATACTACTACCAGCAGTTATTCAATGCATTGCATTTGGTAAGGTTGGGTTTGTAAAAATTGCAAATCAAATGCATAAACTATTGGTAAATAGCATTATCGTTGAGAATGATTATTAACAAGAAAAATTGTTTATATTANAAATTGAATAACAAATTAATTATTTGCACGTACAAGTTACTAATTAAATATGTATTTGCAAACCACCAAAACTTTTAAAATAGATCGACTTTTTCAGGAAGTTTCGTCTTTAAGATAAATCGTCACTATAGCGACTGATATACATTGTTGATATATTGATACTATATACGTTCATCGCAACAAACAACAACTGATCTGACTTTTTGGTACTTGTACTATAAAATTTCTATTTTTCTCTGTGTATTTTTGAATAAGAGTCAATTAAATTTAATTTTACCTTTTTTTTCGAATTTTTATCATAATAACAATGATTCGCAGAAAAAACCATTATGAACGTAGTTATTTATAAGCATAGTCGTCGATAAGCAATTACATAACAACGATCCAAATATTCCATACAACACAACTGTGAAATAAATTTGGTAACAATATAAATTATCACATACTGTTGGAATTAAAATTTCTAATTTTTATTGATGATAATAAATTAATGAATAATAATAATATTTCTTTTTATAACAACATTTTTTATACTTTATTGTAAAAATAATTTACTTTTATTCGATATTTTATGAAACAGGCTACGGGTGGGATGTAATGTTGAAATAAGCATTATGAAATAATCAGCTACGTGTACAATGTATTATTGATCACGAATGATAAAATGTGAACGTAATTTTATTTTTCTGCCATGTTCTTCTTCGTTTCTGGCTCGCAGACATAAAATCCCCGCTGATACTTGGAAATCATCCAGCTTGAGAAAACATTTAGCCTGCGGCGAGGATATGACTCAGAGCTACCACTATCCAGATCCTGGGAAAAAGGCTGTTGAAATCAAACCGCAGAGAACTAGCGATGCGTTTTAAAGGGATGAATTCAGCGTGAAACCGCTTTCTTTTCCTTGGGAAAGCATTCGAGGCATGAAATGTATCGCTAAACGGCGGGCAGAGAAGGGAAAGAATTGTCTGTCTCGATAGAGGATCTTATAAATCATCTTTCTCATGCAGTATGCATTACAGCAGACACAAACATGTTTCCCTTTCTATTCGGACTTATCTCTGTTTCCATTCTTTGCCCACTAACCACAGCCACTTTTAGATAACTCGTTTATCAATCATTCATACAAATTTCTGCTTGTCCCTGGAGATTTATAAACAAAAACTAGGCTTTAATCTTTGAAATTGTGATAAAATTATCACCTTTGGATTTTTTCGTATAGATAGAATTTGATCTTTATTATTACATTAAGGTATTTATTACAATCAAAATTGCATCATCATCATCAACCCCATTGTTACACTTATCTTCCCTAACGTCTTTGTTTACTTATGTGATGAGGGTTTGCACTATGCAACAATGAGCGTTATAAGGAACTATATTTTCTGTTAGACAATGTCTGCATTGTTGAAAGGATCGTAATTGTTACCATGTTTGGCCTGTTACTGTACAACAATGCTTTTTATAGTAAGCGCTATTTTTTTCAAACACATCACTAGCTTGCTACAAGGATGTAGTTTATAAATCAGCTTCGCTGTTTTAAATTACATCATCAGCAATATTTACAACTGCGGTGATTTTGGATGGAAAAAGAGTTCACTTTTGCGACTAAAGAATATTTTTGCAATTAAATTTCTCGTTACACAGATGATCGTTGAATTTTTCCAATCACCGTGATGATATTCTTTCTTTCAAGGATTCCTTGCCTGCGTCTGAGAGCATTTGCGTAACGCTTGATTTTCTGTCGAAGCACTTTTTAACAAATCGTACCGCCATGCACTGCGCTTTCTCGAGTTCGCGAGCACTCGTTTCATCCGCTGGGCCCCATACACCCGCCGCATATATCAGATGGGGCCTAATTAACGTGAAGTAGCACCGCTCCCTAACTTTTTCATCACATCTACCACTACCATACGCTTAATAAAACCGAGCTTTATAGTTGTTTTACCGCAAATTTTTGGAATATATGTGCTCCAGTTTAAGTAATTTGAGAGAGTGATTCCGAAATATTCAACCAAGTAGACTGCATTTACATTTATTCCACTAATTTTTTACCGGTATAACCGGGATTACAGGCAATGATAACGAATTTAATTGTAATTACGGTTGGTTTTATAACTGACAATCCTTTAGTCACTGTTCTAGAGACGTTTTTGATACTTCCCTTGTAGAACTACTGCAATTCCTTCAGTAGTTCAGCATGGAATATTTGGTGAACCGTATGATATTGACACAAGGTTGGTCAAAATAGCAAAGAATGAAAATATAAGAAGTATGCTAACGTGGACTAGAAAAAACATGTGAAGCGGTATGGAAACGGAAGAAGAAAAATTTAGGCTTTGTTCGAGGCAAAGGTCCAGGAAAAGGGTGGGTCAGAGAAACTAGATTGGTTAAGAAAGAGAAAAACGGTAGTGAGGGGAGGAGAACGGATGAGGGACGATGGGATAAGTTCCTCACTGGTCGGTCAGATGAGGCAAAGGTTTAACAAATGGCTTTCCTTCTGGAAATTATCGATCATATACCCAAATAATAGCCGAGTTTTCAGTCCAATTTCGTGTGCTGAGTTTAAGACGTCAGGTTTATGTGAGTAATACTTCTTCAGGGACGAATTTTGTCTAATCTGGGTCGACATTTAAACTATCAAGGGCCTAGTTTATGCATAAATCATTACAGAACAAACGTAAGAAGATTATTCGTGATTCACGTAGGATCATATACATAAAAATCTCTCACCGATGATTCATTACCAGAGCAAATATGCACCTGTAAGCATTTACCCTTGCTCTTTCACAAGTTACACAAATGTAGTGCATTAGTAATCACCGATGTTTTCTAATCCAGCACAATTTGTACAATAATAATATACTATACTTGGTTGCAAGTATGTTTTATGATTACATGTACAAATCAAAAGATAAATTGAATAACAAATTAATTATTTGCACGTACAAGTAACTAAAGGTGTATTTGCAAACCACCAAAACTTTTAAAATACATCGACTTTTTCAAGAAGTTTCGTCTTTAAGATAAATCGTCACCGTAGCGACTGATATCCATTGTTGATGTCTTGATACTATACACGTCCATTGCAACAAACAACAACTGATCTGACTTTTTAGTACTTGTACTATAAAATTTCTATTTTTCTCTGTGTATTTTTGAATAAGAGTCAATTAAATTTAATTTTACCTTTTTTTTCGAATTTTTATCATAATAACAATGATTCCCAGAAAAGCCCCATTGTTGTTCGCATAAAAGCCATTGTTACCTGCGTGAATTTATTCAGGAATTTCATTATTAAATACATGCAACAATTCTGTACAACAATACATTCCGGATGTATTTCAGTTTGAAATAATCCTGGATTAGGTAGATTTTGATACCGGAGCTTCTTGATAATCCCTCATACGCTAGAGAAATAACCTGCAGATCAAATGATTACAAGGGCCCACTGTGTACGATATTTAAAGTGATACTGAAATCAACAAGATTGTTATCAGAAAATAACAACGGGAACTTCCTTTATATTGATAGATAAGCACCGTACACATATTTGTCAGTTGGATAGCTACAGATCGACGACTTAATAATATCTTGCGCTCCACTTCCCAACACTTCATCTGCATTGTCCGTCACCAGATAAACGCATATGCCTCAAGGCGATTTCCGAATACATATCTTGTTTACCAATTTGGGGAAGTGTTCATAATCGACCCCTCGTTCCCATGCGGAACGGATCGAATAATTGGATATTTTCCAACATATAAGGGAGGGACCCTTCCAAAAATAAATCACTTGATGCATGGTAAAGAGGATAAAGAAAATAAAGAAAATATTACAGGACCCAAAAATAAAAACTTGTATTTTATTGCTAAAATAATATATGCAAGATTCCAAGAGGCATTTACACGACAGAATACTTGTTCGGTGGCATAAGTTGAGGAAACGGAAAATATCTTGGCTACGGAATCCGTACATACATCAACTAAGATAATCACCATAGTTACGTATAAATATTCATCGATGTCGGTTCGTCTTCCGTAAGAAGTGCATTGAGGCACAGCTTTTAAAAGATCATTCGATATGACCCCCCAAGGAGACAGTTAAATGAAATATAGGGCATATTAAGACCACTCAATGGGCTATGAAATTCCGTCTTAAAATTTCCTCTGAATCAGGCATTAACATAATTTTTATCTTTTGCAAATCTTTCTCCCTTTGCCAAAATGTAACTAGAAATAATGAAAGTAAGAAATCTGGAGTGGAACCAAAAGAAATTATCAAACATAAGTATTTATTCTCATCTTTGTTCATTTCAGAATATTTGAAACCGCTAAAACATTTTTAAATATACATCGATTTTTTCGCTTAGTTTCGCGTCTCTGATAAAATAATCACCATAGCGACTGATATACATTGTGGAAGTTTTGATTCTATATTCGTTCATATGAACAAAAATCAACTCATCATTGTTCATTTTTGTGTATTTTAAACCGACAAAGTCTTGAAACGGATCGACTTTTCACTTTAAAATATATTATATATATTATATAATAATANTTCAATGAACGCCAATAACAACTAACAAAAAGAATATCTGTATTATTAGAGAAAACTTATTAGCCGTAAACAATCATTTTAAATCCATTTTAATTAAGTTATAGTCAACAATAGTAGAGTTAATTATAGAGATAATAATCAGTTAGTTAATAAAATTTAAACTAACAATCATACGATGGGCATTATTTTTGTAATTTGATTTATCGTTTACATACCAACGATCAATTAATTGTAACAATCAATCGAAACAAATTGTAAATATGCACAAGATGATTAAACATATAACAGCTTACGGATTTTGACACTTCAGGCGTTCTATTACTTTGTATTGTTACTGAACGAGTGCGCAATAAGCACTGATTAATTTTTGGTCGACTGATTTGATCAACTGATGATTTGATCTTCATTGGTTAAAACCGTTAACAACGAAACTACCTTAATTTCCTCAGGAACGGTTGACACCAATCCCGACGGCTTGGGCAATAATGGTCTATATATAATTAAGAGGTCGATAGCCACTGAGCATGCATCGTGGAAATCAATCTTTCTGAATAATGGCTATAAGATATATTGCAGTCGGATTCTTCCTAGATTGCCCCATTTAAGTGCTGCTTCAGTTTTTCGCACGTGATGTAACTCGCCACCAAAATCATCACCAATCTTACTTAGATAGGAAACGAGGTCTCCCAGAAATAGGTTAGGACAAAGTCCGTTGACCCCAAGGTTTGCGATATTTATAAGACAGCTATCGTAACAAATGGGGTTGTCTTCTCGCTTGTTTACATATTGAACACGCTAAAACGCAGAATAATGTAACCATGGAGATGTTACTTTGCAGCCTCATAATGCAATCTACCTTTCTCCAAAGAGAAGAACATTAGTTCATAAATTATCTCTGGAACACCTGGGCCAATGAAAGAAAATACAACCTCATGTGAGTTCCTTAAAAGATGTTCGAATTCATTATCAAGGAATAATTGTGACCTTTCGTGAAAGGTTCTCATAGGGTTGCATAAAGAAAAGCGTCTGGGTTTTCTATAAACCTCGGAGCAGCATTTTTATTAGGCATGAAAAGACGGTGACCCATTTTCCTACAGTTTAATAACACAAACTTCACTGACAGATCAGCAGGATTTAAGCGATAAGTTCATCTTCAATTCTGTGGTCAAATACAGGAAATATGTATTCGCTTTATGGCTTTATTTGTTGACTATACCGATTTCAAATAAATATGTGTTATTTTTGATCGATTCATTGTGCGTATCGATTGTTGCTTCGTAGCGCTAGGTTTGTTGCAACAAGTACTAATCCCTCGACAATGCAATCTAATTATACTCCGTAAACTTTAAGTGCTATATTACTGATTAATTAATATATTTCTCTAAGCAGTATATACTTTTGCACATTTTTATTGTTGATTATAACGTGTTACATTTTACATTTCATTGTTGCGCGAGTAAACTTGTGGAAACTTTCCATTGTTATCTTTTTAACAATGCTGTTCTACAATATCACCTGGCTTTAGCTTGAAATTATCCCATAATAGGACAAGTTTCATTCCGGGAACTTCTCGAAAGCTCCTGTTAGCTAAGTAACAGTTGTACATTTCTAGAATAGCTTTATAAAGTCCCTAATCATTAACTCTAAGAGCTGAAACGTGTAAAGATGTACTGCGACAGTCTCTCCTCCATCATTTGTCAAGGGAAAAGCGTGCGT
This sequence comes from Ladona fulva, assembly GCA_000376725.2. Lineage (NCBI taxonomy): Eukaryota > Metazoa > Arthropoda > Insecta > Odonata > Libellulidae > Ladona > Ladona fulva. Next base: position 1,373,143 of record KZ308158.1, read on the forward strand.
AGAGAATCTAGTCGGAGCCACCTGTCACTCCTGAGGATTTTTTAAGGAGGGAAGACTTTGGGAGGAACAGTCGTTGAGGATGACTCGGGGAGGCATTGCGGGTGCCTCAAATTCTCAGCAGATCCTCTTGTGAGAGGAGAGCCTCAATTTAGCAACGGAAGCAGTTTACGGGGGGGCGACCAGACGTGAGAAGGAGAATGGACACGTATTTACGCCGTCTGTTTCGCCCAAGCACGTCGTTTCGCTTCATTACTTCATTCCTACTTTCTTTTGCTCTCAAGATTGAGTTACNAGAGTCTCAATTTAGCAACGGAAGCAGTTTACGGGGGCGCGACCAGACGTGAGAAGGAGAATGGACACGTATTTACGCCGTCTGTTTCGCCCAAGCACGTCGTTTCGCTTCATTACTTCATTCCTACTTTCTTTTGCTCTCAAGATTGACTTGCCTTTCTAGTATGCTATGTAATTCATTAATGACTAAAAATCTGCGGTATTTATCTGATATATTTGCTGGTTTCCAGGACACCTTCACAAAGCTATTATAATGACCACCGTGTGCAGTCATGCATGTATATTTTTCTTTTCTTTTTCGTATAATTTAATTATATATATTCGATCAAATTATCTTGTTTTTATTTGACTATAAACACTCTAATATTAATTAAAAACTAAAAATGATCTAAATTTTTCGTAAAAATTGTCAAGGAAACTTTTTCGTTTCATTCCTTTCAATCTATCTTAATATAAATAGTTTTCATACAGTTAAATCAGAACCAAAATTCTGTATAGCATAAAAAACTGGAGCTTAAATGTATGCAAATTATAAACAATTGCTGACTGTTGGTCAGGCAACACAGTTAGTTCATCCTGTTAACTTGAGAGATGAACAGGGCTCCCTAAAAGCTGTAAGACCGATGTAAAGTTCCTCATAAGTGCCGTCTATCATTGTAATTGTTACGTAAGTAAAATTGTAAGTTTGTAGAAATAAATAAAATAAATAGTAACAATAGCAACGAGTTCCGTAACTAAGGAGACAGGTAAAATAACTACAACAACGAATACATTAACCAAAGAAACAGACTCAGTAACCATAGAAACGAATACAGTAACTATAGCAACAAGAAAAACCAAAGTCAACCGAGACGCCATTTTTTTTCAATTTAAATCGCCACTTCTAAATAAAATCGCGTTTTATATTAAAATTATTTCCGACATTGGAGTAATTAAGTTTTGTCGCCCTTTAAAAAGGAGAATCGTCGAGGCGATGGCGATTATTCATTATCATCCATTTCATCTGAAAGTGGGACGGAAATTAGCATGCTTTTCTAAAGCTTCTTCCAAAGATTTCGCAATAGGAGTTTATTAATCCCTAAAAAGGCTCGTTCAGCCATTGTACCTTGCTCCTATGTTCTTGCGCAAGTCCTTTTACATAATCCCAGGGTATTATTATTCCTCAACGGGGTTTTTCAAACAGATTTCTCCCTCAAGAATTCACTCAGATGGCATTTCCATAGAACCAACTTGTTTTACGTCCCTTTCACGTCTAGTGAATGAAGGCACTTTTTACTGCTTTAATGAACGATAGGATTAAACGTTCTTTCTATAATACAGGCGTTTTAGGTATCGGGAAGGATCGATCGCTTAACGCCCTCGATGATTTTTCAGTAAATTATATTAACTTTCCTCACATCAATGTCGCCGTTTCTAAAAGAAACCCCCGAATCTTCATTCAGGGTTTCCATAGCAACCAAGCTGCACGCTCATAAAAAAAACCCTCAATCACATTTAAAGGGTTCTTAAGGTTTCAACTTAAAAATAATACCTTCCACAGCCCCCCAAACTTTGAGGAAGTGTCCAGTAACCTATTTTTACTCAATTGCTATACCCTCTTTTGATGTTGAAAACAGCAATATCTCAGATATCGCATATTCAGGGTTTTTAACAGTGAATATTGAGTAAAGTTTAGCTAACAACTAATTCAGTAACTATGGAAACAAACGCAGTAACCATAGTAATAGATTTGTTAACCACGGAAACCAAAGCAGTCATCATAGCACCGAATAGAGTAACGATGGTGATTGAAGGGGATTGGTTTATTTTAAAGTCGGTTCTAAAATCGTGATTGGAAAAATATTTTTCATGATTTCAGAGGTTAACCATGAATTTTTTTCGTCGACTATGTCACTTCACGTTGGATCGCCATTAAGGTAAATGCTCATTTTTTTAGTAAACCCTGGAATAGAATGGGGGCAAAAAAAAATCTAAATTTCAAATCCTCATACCTAAGTTCGGTGACTTTTGGAGTCATATACTCTACAAAAGTTAGGTTCTATCTCAAAATAACAACCTCGTCGGCGTAGCAAAGTTGTAGTGCCAATTGTAACGTAGTATTGGTGTCTGCAATATTTTCTTTATAGTACTACTTTTAGAAAACTGTTACTTGTTTTACAATCCTATCTTCCTTAATTTTCTCTTAAATATCCTACGATATGTTATGCCGTTGGTTTACCTAGGTAAGCTGAATATCTTTCGAGATTCAACATAAATATAAATAGTTAAATCTTACTGACGAAAGACTTTACAAGGAAAATAATTAATAATATCAATAATTAATAATATAAAGGATAATTTACGACGATGAAATATCTACAACGAAGTTAAATCTTTGAGAAAATTTCCTAGCAAAATATACCGTCTCCAATTTCAGCGTCATCAATTTTCCCCATATAGTATACTGGAAGTAAAAACTTCACCAACTTAATATATAGAACAATACATATAACAATATATATAACAATCAAGTAACAATGATATCACAAAAGCCAACAATTAATCATAAACAATCAACCAACACAACAAACAATCACCAAACCACACTCTCCATATTCGCAACCGAGCATCGATCAGTAAATAAACATTTCTTTAACAAAGATCAACGATTTTCAAATGAATGCGAAACGATGATGGGAATGAAAAACTTCTTTTGCAAAGGTACGTATATAAAGCATACCGTGACACTTAACAAGGTATTACTCACCAGCAGGAACCGTAACAGGGTTACTTGGTGCAGCTGAGTGATGAGAAGTTTCGAAACATCCTCGACTAACTTCAGAGTTCCTATAGCTACCGGCATTGTTGTGGTCACACGAAGATGTAGAAGTTTTACGTACCTGAAATTGGGAAATAAAAACACTATATCAGATAGACTTCCGTTTACAATATTTGATAACAGTACGCAATTTCCCACACAGATTGCCACCATATTTATAAACGCATGCATAATGCATGTTATGGAGTAATTTAAATCAGTATGCGTAGAATATGGCATACTGACATCGACTTTCTTAAACTAAAACAACCATAAGAAAATTATCATTAATTCAAGTTTATTTGTACGAAAGAAATGCCATCTGAATTCAGCTTATATAATAACCAAATACAAAGCAAACAATAGGCAAATACCACGTATTCTAGAATCCGATACGCCCTTTCTTAGCGTTTTCTTTAGAGCTTTCAAAAGAATCCGCTCTTCAGAATAGCAATTTAAAACTGCGTTATCGTAAAGTAGATAACGCACACTAAAGTTAGTTAAAATTTTATTAAATTTGTGGTTTAGTTATCCTCGCGACAGCTAACGTTCATGTCCGTTTTTTCGTGGGGAAATATGGCGCTTAAACAATTTACAACAATGTATGTATAAATAGGTACTACATTGTAAATATAACCTTCTAACAATGAGAATATAATATTCCCCTTAAAGTAAGAATAAGGTAATATTCTTAACAATCGAACTGAAAATTATCAGAATTAGAAATCTGCATTGTTCAGAGGAAGTTGATCTTATTGTTAATGTCTTTGTCGCCTGTCTATCAGGTAGAAAAATATTAATATATGCTCTTAGATAATAGACTTAGATCAACCTCACATTTCCTACTAAAAATACATGTACTTCTTCGTCTGAAGATTGTCAATTGAGATACGTTCTTCTCGGAACGGTGACTTCGATCCATAGCAACGGTTTCCTTGACCACAGTCATCGCCTTAGCTACGGGACAGTCCCTTAACTGCTTAACAAGCATTTTAAATCTGTATTTTAACAACAGACGAGTAAAATGCCCTATCTTACAGTAACTTCACTTGATGAAAAAATGGAAACATAGCGGTAGGAAGCATCAAATCAAATCAAAGATTAAATCTAAAATCAAAGAGAATAAGTCAAAATTGTACTGTATTTTCATGGAACAAAATCAGTTGTTATATCCAAACAAAACGGAGCATAATTTTTACTAAAATGTGCACAAATTGTTAGTTTTCTTACAGATTTACAATAATAAAGGGAATCGTACGGAATAATACGTTTCACCAATTTTCACCGCTTATTTTACTAATGATCTAAATTATTTTACAAGACTTTCAGGAAAGACAATTGCTGAAATTGTTTTGTGTTGTTACATTAGAAATACGACTCATTTTCTAAATATCTAACTAATTTATCCTTAATCCTCCACTTATAAAGATAACGTCTTTACGATTACGATAACGTTTAATACGATTTTGACTTGTATTGGGCGTAAATGTATAGAAAAATCAATAAAGAAACGAAAGATTTTGCGTAGCATAAGCACCTTCAATTATAACATTTAAAATAAACATAAATTACTAATATTCATCACCCGCATAATCAGCTGATCCTTTAAAGGGCTGAAGCAGGTTAAGGCATATTTTTTTTCGCCCTATTTTTCCCTTAAAAAGAGCGGTCTTCCCAAGAGAGACAGTCAAGATAGAATTTCCTCGTCGCATTTCTCGAAGAACTGCGAAACTAATACGTTTATTGTTTCCTGAAATTCAATTTCAGTCCGAACGTCTTTCACAGCCTTGGGACTCCATCTTCCGCGATTTGTCTGGTGGATATTTCTCATATTCGGAGGAAGAAAAATCCGATTTACTCTCTGGAGAAGTGCCTTTTATTTCATACAGCTTCCGAACTCCAGCTAGGATTCGCTGGAGTGTAGCAAAGCACACATTGCTTCGCATTTGACGCTATCCTGTTTCTATACGGGAAGATATAAATAAGATTATGTTTCTGCTAGCGCTCTTCTCGGTACCTTGACTACCGTTGCTGTTGACTACGCGGGCGGGTTGCTATCTGGGTCAGGGTGTCCAGCCCGCTGAGCCCTGATATCTGATAAGATACCTTCAAAGTAGTTTCCGAATCGATTTCGAATACACCTTTTCCTGGAACGGTTATGATAATTTACGACGATGAAATATCTACAACGAAGTTGAATTTTGAGAAAATTTCCTAGCAAAATATACCGTCTCCAATGTCAATGTTGTCATGTATTGCATTATTATATTACTACAGCGGTATATATTATGCATGCTGGCTTTCGTAAAAATAACGGTGCGGTAACTGTGTTGATCAAATTCATACAATTCTTAAAAATGTAGTAAACTTAATCATTGGTGAGCGTATTCCATTGTAAGGTTTACGATAATTCATTGACCATTAGAAACTCCATTGATTCTAAGTTAAACTCATTAGAGAAAAATCCAAAATAACGTTAAATAAAGTTACAAGACTTGTTGCTGTTCTCAGTATTTTTATAACCTTCGTTATTTGTTTATTTATAACTTATTTCGATCCATTCTTTTAATATATTATTATCATCATTGAAAGACTGTCATTGCTGATGATAACTTATTTAGAGCAGTAACCAGTGAACTAAGGCCGTAAAAAATTAATGAAATAATAAACCATCGTCTAGATTCATTTACTCAGTTATCAATTTTTTAATAACTTCAGATTGATCATAGAATTTCATTTATTGCTTGTTCATTTCAAATACTCATATACAGTTTGATAACTTGTACGTATTCAATACTTGAAGGATTTTCACTGGTTGTTATGGCAACTATTAGTTAAAAGACGTAACATAGACTACGTTTAAATTATACGAAAATTTGAATTATTTTATAAATTTAATTAGAATTTAATGATACTAAATTAAAATACTATAAAATGTATGAAGGTTCAATTAAAAAAAATCATTAATAAATTTCTGTAGTGTCCCTGCCATTTATATATGGCCTTTATTTCTAAACCATCTATTTAAACTTAAAAAAAACTACAAACGAAATCTGAACTTAGCACATCTCTCACATGGAATTTTATATATTTGGATCAATGAATACATGAATATGAAATAGACAAAGGTGATTACTGTAACGGAATATATTGGATGCAATCTTTACATGCAGACGCCAGGCACTGTTGGGCCTACGACATAATAGTTGAGGAAAGCAGGAGCGAACTACCTCACTCCTCATCTTGCTGAGTAAGCCTCATTCCCTAGCCAAAACTTTCGTAGGGGGATGGAGGAAGGGTTGAAGTTCGAACCTGTCTTAGGGACGAACAATTTACAGACTGACTTTATAACATTACTCAAATCATTGCACCAATTATCAATAATACAATTAATTATTGAATTGGTTTATTTTCGTTGTTTGCATTGCGTACACAAGAAAAATGGAAAGATATTGTATGTATATATTGGAAAGATTTTTAATAATAAAGAGATAAAAATATCTTGGCGAAAAGAACTTTGTTATTCCTGAATACTCTGATTATTCCTCTCCACTAACAAACACGATAAAAGAAAGACCAAACGCAGATTTAGAAAACGAATTTGGCAACGACGCGGGAGTATTCCAAAACCTCAATAGAGCCTTTGTGACGGTAAAAGCACAGAAGGTAGCGTGAATTACGATGGAGAAAAGCTGCATGCCTTCAGTAGCGCCTCCTATATTCGGGGGAATAAAGAGAAAACTAAGAAGATGAAAGGTCCCAAGAGGGATCCTTGTGGAACCTTGTGGAAAGGCAACCCATAAAGATAGGATCGAAAACATTCCCTTCTACAAACTTCTCTTTCTCTCTAGCCACATGAAAATACCGCGACCTTGCGCTGGATCCCATTGGTGGTCATGGCAACAAGGGATGCTGTATAAAGATGCTAAGGGAGCAAATTCGCGTCTTTAGAACGATCTTTAGAGTACGAATGGACCGGGAAGATTGGCATCAATCACGTGAGATCGCTTTGGCTCGGTGCCAGGGCACTTAAGCCTAATGACCCCTTATAGTCTTCCCGGTGTGAGAATTTGGGAAGGAAGGTGTTCGCAACGGGAAGTTCTGCAAACGACCTTGCTAAATAACTTTCCCATCCTACCCGGGAAAGCTTGATTGGAAATTTGTAGCTTAAATGGAGGGTGTTTTTTTTGCCCCAAATTCCGAAGTTGAAAGTGAAGACGACAGATTTGTGTGTGAGGATTGAGTAATTTGGAGCAGCTTGTGCTCCTTTAGGAGGCTGGGCGAGGAGAGGTTAACAGAGCGCTGTGAAATGTTTCGCTATGCAAAAGGCATTCTCCTTGATTGTATTCCTTATGTTCTTCCAAGATTTCTCTGAAGCTGTATCTTTCACAGATACTTTGAGCATACGTAATAGCTTGTTTGGATCCAATTTTCAACTGTATGAAGCGAAAGAGTTTTTCCAATTTTTCGGCTTTCTTCGTCAACAAGTCTCACTACTTATTCTTCTTGTCGTTACATGTTCACTTATGCATACATTTATGTATTCCACCATCCAAAGGAAGAATGGACTTCAAGTCCATTCTTCCTTGGGATTTTTCCTGGGTGCGCACCATCTTGCGCAGAGTCACCCTTACCCATTTTCCTGTATTCCACCGTCTTTAAAAACATACTCTGGTGTGCATTGTCTATGACAGTTGACTAATTTTTCTATTGGATGTTCTTACTTAAATTTTGAAACGATTTTAATGCATATCATCATTTCCTTTAAAAAAAAATAATTCCAAAGAAACTGAGACTATTGCGTGGAAAAGTTTAATCTCTGATTAAATACATATGTGACATTTGATGAAAACAAGACACACTGTTTTATTATTATTTGTTTGATGTTTCCAGCAAACAGCATTCCTGTCCTAATTGACGTGAACTGGATATATTGGAAACATTCCACGCAATCTACCACTTCCTACAACCTCTCATCAATGCATACCTTTTCCGATAATCATCTTAAACTATTCATTTGCTCTTCGTGACCTCCTCATCCCAAACAAACTTTTCCTTCCTTCCATTTCTACGTTGCTTGGCAACCTTTTGTTACCCCTCCCTACTCATTGTTTAAGTAATCAAGCCATCGTTGGGAAAGATCCGTTACTGTTGATGACGAAAACACGGTCGGAACCAAATAATCTGTGGACAGTACGTTTCTTTTATTGTGATTCATCACGTTAATTATTGCGTTATACCAAATATTAGTTGATAAAATAAAATTTATACTTTTTTGTCGAAAGCAATTATTGAACAATCAAATTATTTCAAATAAATGCGATTCTAAAATTTTAAATGTAAGGTGGAACGATTACTCAGAATCGATTTAACTCGAATTTTTTTATGAAAAATATTCAAGGAAAAGTTAATCTCCAAATTTATCACCAATTGTTAGCCGAATTGTGGATGAAACCCCTATCACAAGCGTAATTGGCTAGCGATAAATAATATCGTAAGAAAGAGTATGTTGAATATTTCTTATCGATTAAAGAAAATTATCGCACCGGAAACTCAATTATTTCAGGCTTCTTCTGGTGAAATTGAATATCAGTATGGCAATTCCGAGGGAAATTACTGGAGAACATACGAAAATTTCATTATACAAATATTCACTCCACTAATTTTGTACGGATGGTTTTGACGTACCTAATTGTTTCCTTTCGAAGAAATGAAAAACGGTGCATTTACGGACATAAATCTGGCTTCTAGCATGAATGTTAAAATTATATATGTTTCTTCTGGTATTTACCTATGCAGAGATAATTTTCTGCATTTATACCGGTAACTCCACAGTGTTATTGTAGTATTTTGCTGTGATTGTTTTGTTTTCCTTAAACCTCTCTTTGTTTCTTCTTGAAAATATTATTTCAAAACTATACGTGTATATCTTACATCATAAATGCAATATACATAAGTTTTCTTCCTTTCCGTAGATTCATGTACCTTAATATTCTCTATTCAACATCATTTCTTTCGTTCCTAGGTAACTTACCCCACCCTTTATGTCAAATAAAATCTTTTATCTTTATCTTACCCCCTGACTTTTCCGTTGAATTCTACACTCAATTACATTCTTCAGCAATCCCTCTCCTCTTTAATAATGCAGCAAATACATCATAATTACTGATAGGATAAGTTGAAAATCTTACAGTCATAAAAATGATCCTCGGAGTAGTTCCACATCCCTTTAATCACGCACAATGCTTCACGATCGAAACATTTTCAGCTCCTCGAGCATAGGACCAGTTTCTAGTTTGACCCCTTTCTAGCGACCTTCGCATTTCTCCACTAGAATAACGGGTGGCCGAATATAGGTTTTTGTTTGACCCCTATTCAAGGCCCTCGCATTTCTCTTCAAGGAAACTCTCGAAATTTTTTAAATGGAGTAGAAATCTTAGTCCCATTCCGTTAAGAAACGGCCCAACTTTTGCGGATAATGTACTGGAAGACGTTAAAAAAACTTTGGACCGCTACATATATCCGATCACGGCCGATCACCATTCGTGCATTCGACAGCCGTGAGATTTATTGCCTGAGGTTTGATATTTTCCTATAATTGGAATGAATAAAGAAGATTCGAAATAGATGTTCATACTGCAGCGAGCCTTCGGTGAGTAGAGTGTATCTAAGACTGTCTGACTGTCACATTCCGTTTTAGACGTCTCATCAAATTATCAACAAAAAATCAGGTTCCCACAGTAACACGTAAATATACACGCCGTAGCAACCTCAGTCGCTAAGTAACGGCAAGAATAAATAAACAAGTTTTAAATCAATGCATAGCACTTTTATAAATCACTAAGAATGATGGATAGACTTCACAGTCTAATATATCCTCACGTATCCTTAAGACCAAAAATGTTTTTAAAAATCGTTTCGAAAAATAACAAGGTTAACAAAAACAAAATATAATTATCTAAGTTAAGCTTGAGTGATCCAAGTGTTGAGTAAGATTTCAATGCCACAATTAATGAGTTCCAGAATTGGGAATAAACTGATGCGATGGCATCCACAAGGAAACCAACAAAATCAAGGAAACAAAAACATCCAAGGAAACACAACAATGAAAAAAATCTGACAGGACAAGAGTTCGAGATTCTTCCACATTTCGGGAGGTTGCTTTAGCCAATAAAGCAATCGAGCCAGAACATTCAGACATGCCGTTATGGGAGAATTTGTAGACTGGGGCGAAGAGGTACGTCCGAATGTGCGGCATTATCCTCTGCTAATGTCCTCATCGAGAAAACTGCCGTACAAAGTGGTGAAAAAGGAAAGGAAAAGTATAATGCAAGGAAAAGGGTAAAAGTTGACTTTATCCGAGAGGACGTGCACCGAGGAAGAATGGACATGAAGACAGTCTGGCAAGACCGGGTCTCGAACCTGAGATCTTCCAATTTCCGGGTGGGTGTTTTACCAGGTTCGAATCCCGGTCCTGTCAATTTTTTTGGTACTTTTAAATACATGCGAGAGACGTGAAGAAATTGCTACTTATCTATATTCTTAAAACACAATTGAAGCTTTCCAGTGTTTTCTTAATGGAAAAACTCAATAGGTCTACCTACTCTTCCTATTGCCGTGAGTTATCATACGCATCATAAAAATGATTAATTTAACCAATCGGATATGTCATTAAACATTGGTTGCGAATGGCAGAACCTAATGATTTATCAATGAATATGCAACAACAGTAAATTTTAGATAATCGGTAGTGTAACAACAACAATCGATAATCACGATCTCTTTAAGAATAAAGTGTTATGTGATACCAAAAAAAAAATTTGGCTTATGAATTTGGCTATGAACGAGACGGAGAGTTGAGAAAGTTTCATGAATTGTTATGGAAGAACTTCTGCGGAATTTTCAGGTCATTGGTTCTCCTAGTGTTACCGCCTCTTCCTAGACCTTATGACAACAAAATAGGGTTTGACCTACATAAACTTCTGACCACCTCCATCGTACACACCCACTTCCCCCGAAGGTGATTCCATTCAAGTTTTAGAGCGAAACCGGTTCATTCTTTTTAGTCCTGTTTTCTTAGCTTCGCGGGGAGTGTAACAGATGAAGTCTCCTCAAAGTCTACCGCTTTTCGACACCTAACTGAAGCACTTAAGCGGTTTCTGTAGGGAGGTAAAAACTTTATCGCCAGGAAAGAAACTTTCAGGTTAACTTATTGATGTCTACCGACATACAAACTTGAGGATCTCTTGGACAAGGCAATTAATTCTAATCGTAAGTCCAAGAAGTATTTTTTCGATTTTGGTAAACCGTCTTTCAGGCAGGAACGACTTCCGCCCAAAGTCGTTCCTGACTAGGCAGGAGGTAATCTCTCAGTAGTTTCTTCTGGGGTGGTTGATGGGGAGTTTTTCTTGCTTATTCCATAGAGACTCAGCTTGGAGGTGACTCTTGACCTGGGAGTGGTTCTTGACTGAGTTGTTTTTACAGGTAGGGCACACTCCCCTAAAGGAGACGCGCCAGAATGTATCCTAACTAGGCGTAGTCAACTCTCGAAGTTCAAAAAAAAATGAAAAAAGTATATATATATATCATCATCATCATCATCAGCCATTTTCAATCCGACGTTGGATGTAGGCCTCTCCAAGCGCTTTCCAATTCTCTCTATTCTGAGCTTCTCGTTGCCATGTTACCCCTAAATACTGAATGATGTCTCTGTTCCATCGGTCCCTTGGTCTTCTTCTTGGTCTCTTCACGTCTCTTGGTATCCAGTTCAG
>KZ308158.1:1389538-1422550 GCA_000376725.2 Ladona fulva
AAATGTATATATTATTTTACACGTACAACTTAAGTGTTAGTTGTAGAATGTGAATAATGTAACGTAGACACCTGACCTAGTGTCATCCGACTGAATTATATAATACTAACAACAACAACAATAATAATCGTCATTATATTATTATTAATAATAATTATATTGTTAATAATAATCATTTGTTATTATGTACTATCGCAGAAATGTCACCTTCAGCTACACCTTTGAATCAGCTAATGCAACTTTAGATAGCTGGGTGGACCATGAGTAAACAGCAATACAACAGAATGATTGACATAGGGAAAGAAAGAAGGAAGGATCCATTCACATTTCAACACCTTTTACTACCGATGATCATAAATCTTTTTCGAGCCAGCATAAACTGCGGAATTCCTAGAGCGAACAAGGAAATTCGCACGGATTGAAACCCAAAATACAATATCGGAAGCGGTGAAAGCCCTCGATAAATTACGTTCACCCGCGTATCCTCGTGGCAGAAGTTAAGACTTACGACCGAAGCAGTAATCTCGGACCCAACGGTTGAATCACTGGAAAACCGCGGCCAATCAATTTCTTCGGATCCACTTACATAAACGGCTCCCTATTTACGACTTGCAAAAAAAGGTTGGATGATATAGTGAATCTCCAGGGAACATTTTACGCCTCACGGCTGAAACGGTGCGTGTACGCAGGTCACGCGAATGAGTAAACAGGTTCGAAGGCTATCATTTTAAGCGAATTTACTGCTTTCGTTTAAGGACCTACGAAATATATTCAACTTGCAGTTCATAACTTATACCCAAAAGCAATCCAAGCGTATCCAAGGATACACGGGCACCTAGCTTTGAGAGAAGCTTTTAAAGAGGTGTGGGAAGTTTTGATAGATATGTATCGCTGACTTATTTGTATAACACGAACACTAGATGACTATTGCGCCATTCCATGTCAAGTGGACCAACGGTCCCTGCTCGACCATCAGCGATTTCAATGAAATTTTGTGTGAACATAACTTCATATCCTCTATGAACATTTTCCAAGTTTTACATCCATCGATGCAATATTTGCTGAGATATAGTCATTTGTTTGACCCCCTACCGCAGCCTTCTACAGTTAGACATCGATTTTTAGCAAGTTTGAGACACGTTATCTCACGCAGTATTCCGTTGAGCAAAACAAAACTTGGTATTCTTATACAACCTATGTTGCTCTATTACACACAATAATAACAAATCTTTTATGAGCGAAATCTGCAAAGAAACATTGAAGCAAAATCGGCCCAAAAAATTATGGCTCGAAACAAATTTTAAGTTTTGAATTTTATATCCTTTGAAATATGCATACAATAAACACGAAACTTTGTACCTTATAACTACTGTATACAAAGTGTTGGAATAAAAAGTTTCATCTCTTTATTCGCCTCCGTTAGTTTTAAATGCGAGTGCAAATGTTGTGATTTTCGTTACGACGCCAAAACTAGGGTATATTCAGCTACCCGAGATAATACCCGAGAAATCGGGATTAAAGTGAAGTTACTTCCACGCGATACTTTGTGCCTTATAACTACTCATAATCTCATGTTTATTTGTAGAGATATAAAAGTCCAAACTTTAATTTTTTTTCACGCCACACTTTTCAGGTTGACGTCAGGTCGCGTCATCGTCAGGTTGATCGTCAGGTCATCATCATTGACCTGACGATGACGCGACGCCTTGAAACCTAGGTCGTTTCATTAAATTATCATGTGGTAACGTGTATAAGTGTTTTCTTATTCTTTTCATCAGTATGAGTTAGTATGGAAAAGAGTTCTCTACAATGAATTAATTCGAATGTAAATTATAGCTTTGGAGTAAATGAAATTCGCAACTATAATTCTAGGCATTTTTTAAATTTTATTTTGCTTCTGGATCTATTCATAGGCATGGTTAGGTTTAGAAAGTATAGATAGAAGATCTTAGAAACATCAGCGGCTCAATGAACTGATTCTTGTTGAAATTAATAACTTCAATGCATAATAATATCATAAATATATAACTAAAGAATCGAGTTTTGACAGTGTAAACAAATTATTTCTTCATTAGTTTTTTAACACTAAGTGAAAGTCTGTCTGGCTATACGGTTATCTATATTATACATCTGAAAACTGATTTGAAACTCAACCCCTCCGATATTAGCTACCAACAGCTACGGTTAGGGAATGAGGCTTACTAGGTAGGCACGATGAGGAGTGAGGTGGTTTTCCTTTGCTGTCCTCGCTGAGACAGAATATTACTTGTGGAAATAGTTAAGAGCAATCCTTTGGATAACATTTCTCTTAGCATTAGATAAAGAGTGATTACCATAATACAGTATCACTCATACCTTAACAGCTTACACAACATCACATCCGTGAACACATAAAACAAAAAATAATGAAAAGAATTTTAGCTGTACCAAAAGACAAACAACAACCAAGAAAAAAAGAAGGTCTTGTTAATTTCAATAAACGGCTAAGTACCACCACATAATCTGTAGATAGGAGAAATTTTATAATTAATAACGCATAAAGATTGCCGTTTTTTATTTTGTGGTAGGAAAATTTAATCGTAAAATGGTCTAAATTAGATGACAAAAATCACCATAATCATAGCTTCCTTACTGACCTATTTTCATACGCATTCCTATGATAGGAAAAGAAAGAGGAAATAGACTTCAGCATTCAGATTACTTAGAATAGCCTCCCAATCTCTCAAGCAACTTCCATTCCTTCCAGCCTGTGCTGCAACATATCAGTGTGACATAAACGCGGTCTTGATATGTAGCATGAAATACTAGAGTATCATATGAATGAGGATTTACAGATAAGATTAATCTTGTTGGGTCTGTTCTCGTAGGGGGGGTTTGAACCCCCAAAACCGCCACCTTGACTACACCTCTGCCTGCTAGATACTATGTAGCTCACTGGAATTTCTTCTCACATTTATAATTTGCTAAAATTTCCACTTTTATGAGAATATGAACTGTTTTACCACCTCCAGTTCCTGTTGCAAACGTATTTTTATTGTAATAGAAATTCTCATTTAGCGTGTATAAAAATAAATGCTTATCACTTACAATAAGATTTATATAGTTTGGCTGTACTTCGAGAGACAGCATGTAGAATTTAATTAAATACACTCACAAACTCACACCAAAAATTCACAAAAAGATTTCGGTGCTTTATGACCTAACACTTGATATCTTTAGGTACCAGGCGAAGGCTCTTTGAAGTTGAAACCGGTCGATATTCAGAAATCTTACAATTTTTCATTAGTAATCCAATGTATTTTTAATACCTTATTAAGTGTCCCAAGAATTCTGTTTCTATGTTAAAATGTAGTGTTCAGAAAGAAATCTTGACTTAGCTCTGTTATAGAAGATGATTTTCTTCAAATGAATCCAAGCATCAGTATTCGGGATAGTAACATTGAATTTGATAAGCTTTATCTGTCATTAAAAGTAACTAATCACTATAAAAATCCTAGGCAAAACCACCGACTTTGTTTGGAGTAATGAATAGCTCTCAAGCTAGGCCATAAAAATGGTATACTTACGGATCATAGAGTATAATCCTGATTACCCCCAAATGATATAATACTCCAAGGACCATTAACGAGATAAAAATTAATTTAGCTATGAGGATGAGTTACGCGGACTTTCCCTCTCAAGATATTTCTGACATCTTTTACGGTCCTATGGATCCAGACAACTTTTTTATTGCTTCAACTTTATGACCTCCACACAAGGATAAGGAGGCTATAAAAATGTTTAGCTCTCTTATAATAGGTTTGGGATGAGATGTATCTACCAGCAAAAATTCCATAAAGGATATTTAGCGATGGAAGCAGAAAGGAACCGCAAAGAAAGCCACAAAAATTCTTTCAAATTAAATAAATAAATATATCAAATAATTAGGATTATTTAGTTAGATCGGAACTTGAATTACCCACTTGACCGACATTCATTTGGTCGATATTAATATGGTCGACACTCATTATGCCGACGCCCATTTGGCCAACGCCCATATGGTCAAAACTCATTTGACCGACACCTGTTTGGTCAACACTCATTTGGTATACACACATTTGGTCGACACTCTTTTGGTCGGCACTCATTTGACCGACACTCATTCGGTCGGCTTTCGTTTGGTATACACTCATTTGGTCGACACTCATTTGGTCGACACTCATTTGGTCGACCCTCGTTTGGTACAAACCCATTTGCTCGACACTCATTTGGTCGACTCTCGTTTCGTACACTCATTTGAATCTTTTGGTCGACATTAATTTGACCGACAGTCGTTTGGTCAACACTCATTCGGTCGGCTCTTGTTTGGTCGACACGCATTAGGTCGACGCACAATTTGCCGACACCATAACTAGATACATTCAGTAATTTGTCGAATGCTATCTTTGGACAAGCGCTTAAATTACGACCACTGACATTTACTTGACCTTCGCCCCGTTTAACTGACATTGCTTTATCGACAAGTCGTTCGTGATGTATTTCAAATGATTACCCAAATGAAATTAAATGTTACTTTCAAGGAATAGTTCAATAGATTTTGAGAAGTACAGTAGCAGCTCGCATTTCATCTCATTTCCACGGCGATTTACAAAGGGTAATTTCAAACTTCATTACCTTCCATTCCATTGAGGAAAGTCGAGACGTCTTTTCCTCAAAATGGGCTAATTGGTCTCCAAAGTACCCGAATAAAGGATAGGTAATGTAACGGAATATGTGTAAAGTGGTCAAAAACCGTTATTGTCGACGTTATAATGGAGTTCTAAAGCGGGGAAAGTTGAGTATTTAACGAAGATGTGAAAGAAAAAGGATTCTAGGAATTAAAGAAATGCTAATTTCAACTTATTAAATCCAGTTTCGTTGATCCACACTCGAGGAAATATTTTCTTATTAAACACCACTTAAGGGTAAAACCTACCATATTCTCAACATTCATTTACCTAAATTTTTCGGGCAGAAATGGAATTTTTTTCCGAAAAAATGCATTAGCATGAAATCAACAATCGCGTTGGTCGTCACGGGAACGGATTGTTTAAAACGCAAAATTTTACAGTTTTCATGGATTTTATCAAATATTCACGAATTTACCTCCGGAATTTTCACGTATATGTCCTACATTAGCTTGAAATCAACAATCGCGTTGGTCGTCACGGGAACGGATTGTTTAAAACGCAAAATTTTACAGTTTTTATGGATTTTATAAAATATTTCGTAATTTATAGAAATCAACAAAACCTTCCACGACCAGAATCCCAAACTTTATTTCGATCTATATTCTGTTATTGTCGCAATTCTTCGGATCATTATTTACAATTTAACTTTGTTAAAGAAGAGCATGCAAGAGAGGAAAACGAAACTTAAATACGTTTCTTATGAAAGTCATTCTAACCTCCTCCTCAAACCTCCACAAAAACCTCAACAATAACAACATCAAGCAACAAATACATCAACAAACAGCGAAAACAAACAACAAAAACCAACAACAACATTAATAATAGTAATAATATAATACTTAGTTCGGGCGAGATTAAGACTATCAAGTCCCTTCTTACATCTAAACCTTCGTCATATGAAATTTAAAACAGGAAATAGTCCACGGAAGAAAACTACTTTGTGAAATAGGAAAAATACACCACAGCAGTAAAAGTCTCAATTTCGCCCAAAATAAAGACGTTATTTGTTTATTTATTTAAAACGCCCACGAGAAGGGAAGTGTGAAGACCCCGCTAAACCTACCAATAGTTAACTATGTTATAAGGAAAAGGCAGGTTAAATTAGATCTGTAAGGCAAACAAAATGGTACAGAACATTACTACATAGACATAAGAACTAGAAATAAATTTTGGTAAAAAATTAACAATCTATGATGCATAAAACATTAATAGGCTTATATTTTGCGTTTTAAAATCTAGGGATTGTCTAGGAGGAAATTTCTGTAGATGTAGAAACCATGGAAACCAGGTTTATAATACCCTTAGAAATTAATTACATTGTATGAAATCAAAACGCATGACCAAACTCAGGTAAAGGGTTACGATTTGAATGGGTGAAAAAAACACCTGATTTAGTTTCCTGCTTCAGGTATTTAGTTTCAAAATAATTCCGGAAATATATGTATTTCCTTGACTCCGATTCATATTTTCCACCCACTTCCGCCCAAGTATTCCTATACAATGCGGATATCTTTGGGAGAACTATTGGAAAGAGTTTCTCGCATTATAAATTCTCTTCGAAATGAAATCATCCGCGGCGATGCGAAAGTATGTGATAAATTAAAAGGATTTATAAGAGCTGGCGTTCCATATTAAGCCTCCGTAATCTAGGGCGTTGTTATTTTTTTAACTCAACTTTATTCGGAAGTTTTCCGGGAAGAAAATTCAGAGTTAAACTCTTCATGAATTTACCTCCGGAATTTTCACGTGAGACGTATATTACCTACATAATTTTTACGCCTTTCTGTTTATGTTTTTATCATTTTACAACGTGTAAATCTTAAAATTATTTACAGATGTGAGGTCCTAAGCAGATTGACGTGAGAGTTGTAAATAATGAAAGTAGACGTTCAGTTGTGTCTCAGCCAGAGCTAAAAAGTGGTGATAGAAATTAATGGAAATTTAAATTGAGTATTGTGTCATACCAGAGGGGAAATAAATTTTGGATTAATTTATGGGCAGTTATGGCATGACAATGTAATATTATGGGATTCTATCTCGAGGGATGAAAGTTTGAGGCACCAAAATCTCAAGGGAGCTCCCGCTTTGAGAGTGTTTCGGGGATATGAGTAGGCTCCTGTATGTGATGCGAATCTAGAAACTCTAAAAATCCACAGCCGTGAAGCCGTGGTTTAAGTAGTGGTAAGCGTCCGATCACTCCAAAAACAAGGTCCCGGGGTCGAGTCCCGGAGAAGTGGATTTTTCCGATGGATTGTTAGTGTCCGTAAATAATTGTTAAAAATGTTGTAATTGGGGTTTTCCTGCTTCTATTATAGAATTAACAATAATAGTAATATTAATAATAGTAATTATAAGTTGATAAAAATAATAACAATATTTTTAACTAATATAACAACAGAATTAATAATTATAAAGTAAAAATAAAATTAATAATAACCGAATTGATAACAATGAAATTAATAATAAAAAATTATAATGACAACATTAATAATAATACATTTTAATAATTATAACATTAAAATCAATTAAATCGGGTGACGTGGATGTATCCATACGACAGGAACAGACCAATTATTAAGGAACCAGATAAGGTAGTGCGTGATAGGAATCATGTACCTTTCTCCTTGGGAATTTTCATCAGTTCCCTAGTTCTTTCTCTTGGAATTGCAGCATTGATATTGAATTCCACCACAGGAAGCCTGAAGTAATTGAATTCCCAGCACAATTACTTTTCTTTAGTCGTTAAGAAACATTCAACTTCATCTTTCTTACAATATTCTTTATCGCTAGCCAATTAGACTTGTGGTAAAGGTTTCATCCACAATTCGACCAATTTCGATAAATTTGGAGCGTCTAAAGATTCGAAGACCAAACTGTCTATTGAAGAAACTATGGCAACTCAATTGTTGAAATGCGCATTTAGCTCTTAAATTGGAATTGGTGAGTTATTGAACCTTCTGTAGTTTTTAGCTTTTCATTTAGTTTTGTATCTTTGACTTGAGGTGTGCTTTCTTTCAAATTCTTTTGATTTATTTTTAATTTTGATTGCGTACGGAATTCTTAAACTTTCAAGCAGCCCTCAATAGTTATCAGTCGGGGAATGTAAATGAATTCCATAATCTGGGACAGTGTTATCATGAATGAATAAGACTTGGAAGGGAAATCTGTTAGGGTTTTAAACGGCACGGCCAACCAGTACCTAAGGAATTACATTTGGCGTAAAATCCTAAGGGGACAATTTTTATATATTTAAACGTTTTGTTCGACTAAGAAGAATTCGAGAAAGTGCAATGCAAGGCGATACGGTTTGTCAAAAAATGCTACGATAGAAAAGCAAGCGTTACGGTAAACCGGGGTTACTTGGACCCAAAATTTCTAATTCTTTGGACTTTCCGAACAAAACAATACCCAAATTCCATAACCTGTGCTGATAACACATTTTTACTATGTTTTATATATTTTTCGATGATTTAAAAGCTTTTTTGAACAAAATTTTTCGCTGATTGTAATATAATTTTTGTTTTTTAAATTGGGTCATAGAAACCACCAGGTTGGGGCTACTTGGACCCAAGCTCCTTTTTTCGTTGACTAAACAATGTAAATATGTAGTGGGCCTAAGTAGGACATAGGGTCTGGAAAAATAACACTTTAGAGACATTCTGAGGCCATGAAATGATCATTTAATTGCAAAAACTCAATGAATAAATCGAAAACACTATATGGAATCATATGTGAAATAATGATATGTTGGAATTTGTATAATTTTTGGCAAATAAATTGTGAGAAGTATCTACATAGCGATAAAAACACCCCCTTTTAATAAGTTTCGGTGGAACGATTTTCCTGTCTATATGATACCACTTGTACTGCAAAATGTCTTTCTTTTGGCCATTTCCAGCCTTTTTGTGCTTTGGGTCCAAGTAACCCCCCAGGGCTCAAGTAAACGCAAATGCTCTCAGATAAAGGATGGAAATCCTTGAGAGAAAGGAGATTAGGCTGCGATTGCTTGATAAATTCGGAGAAAGTACATTTGTGGAAGACTTAAATGGCATTATGTGACCCCCTTATGCTACTTCGGCCGATCCGAGCGTAAAATAAGATAAATAGATGCTAGGACAAGTCATTTTAGGGACTCGTTCTTCCTGTGAACGATCGCAATAAGAGGTCAGTCTAAGGCTTGCCGTTTACACCCTCTGCCACACGCCGAAAGGTGGCTTTCAGGGTATTTATGTAGATGTAAATAACTTTTGCAAACGGACGTGTTTGTTCCATCTCGAAACGTTCCCGGCTGTTTAATCGACCGAATAAAAGGTTTTCGCTGATTTTTTGTTCGTTCGCAGATGTAAAAATGTCGCTGGCAAATTTGTGCCGAATGTCAAAAAGGAGATGTGGTCCATAGGGAACGCAGAAGACCGTGAAATTTATTTTAGCATCCTTGACTTTCTCCCATTATCTCCGCATCCGAAACCTCGAACGTCTGCTTATTCATCACAATTACATCAACCCTTTTTACCGCTAGCTAGATTTATACTGCTCATTTGACTTTGTAATTCGCATCTAACTTTTTGAATAATTCTGTGAAATTAATACCTCTCTCGCCCTGGGAACGATACAGGAGAATGGAAATGGATTTCCTACTTTTTTTCAACTGGAAATATCTTGCGTTTCTCCGTGTGATTCCCATCCTCTGATTTAACGGTTTGGGATTAATAAAGGTTTACGATTATACTCATTCTTCTTTTTATGCTTATTAAACTTGTAAATCTTGTTATCCATATTCATCTGCTGCATCTTTAAGTGGCACACACCTTGGGACTGTTCCACTACACCCAATGTATCTATTCAGCGTTATATTTATTCGTTAATAGTTCAATAAATTCACATACCCTATCTTTCAATGGCTCAATCTACAATTTTCCCTCTTGGTATATCGTATTCTCAATATTTTTATCCCGTCCATGCTATGTTACTTTCATTATTCTCGTCAAATTAATTTCCTTGACTACCTTGATTTTTTCATTTATTTTACTTCATATTTTGGTACTTTCAAAGCCTTTGTAGCAGGGTCTCAATGCTTTCTGCTAAGCTATCCGTCAGAAAGCTAGTCACATCTTCAGCCGCGATTATTAGTTGTAAAAAGCTTTGAAGAGGGGATGAGGTTTACTATGTTATATGAGGAGTGAAGTAGTCCGTTATTTTTAGCTATAAAACGCTTTGATGAGGTAATAAGACTTACTTGGTTAGGTGAGGAGTGGGGGTAGTCCAATATGTTCAGCTATCAAAAGCTTTGAAGAGGGAGTGAGACATAGCAGGCAAGATGAGGAGTGGCCTTGTTTTCTTCTACAAGGATGCATTAAGTGGAATGAGTACACGAAAGTACAGCATGACTGCCCTTTTTGTAACACTTGTGATCGTATTCGATAGGGGGCGATAAGGGTGACTGACCATCTGTAATGTGCACAATCAATATATTCACTCTTTGGAGGCAAAGACTCATAACCATGGAAACGATAGCAATTTGATATAAATATTACCTGTTACGAACTTCTTGCGACTTTTTGAATCCACTGCTTAAAATTCCTTTTTCTTAAAGAAAGAGAGGGCGCTGACATAGAGACCAATACGTGTTTTGTTGATATGCATATTTGTGTTGTTTTCACAGCAATGGAATATTTTTAATTTTAATGGAGATGCAACATCTCGCTACTTTTAAGCCTTGAATATTTTAACATTTCTGCTTTTGACCCACTGATAGGAGAAGCGGATCGATTCCTTTAACTCATATTGTCTGGCTGCAAAAAGCATGAAAGCATCAAATTTTTTCAACACGAGAACGCTATGCGAATCGGCTTAAATGGCGGATTGGATATCAAACCCTTGAAAAGGTATATCCTGCAAAATGTCGCATTTCGGAAAAGGCGCCGAATATCCTTCAAAAACAGCACCATAAAAGTTTCCCGCCCGAAAAACCTCCGGCATTTGAGGACGGGTACCAAAATATTGCTACGTATTTCACAAAGAGGAGCACATATCCGAAAAGTGTCACAATCGATGAAAACGGGCGGAATCCGCGAGCTAAAAAAGTTTCCGACGAAATCGAGGTCAGTGCCAAAGGCGATGGCAGCAGGAGATATGCGATGACGTTCATATTTTGGGAGGAAAGGGAACGAAATGGAAACTGAAGTAATCGCAGCCATTTTTTTACTCATTTGAGCGCTCCGAGCATTCGAGTGGAGGTATTCGATCCAGGGCGTCCATTCTCTCGTATGCGTTCAGCCATGAGCTACATGTAATTACTCCATTGTTACCCAGCCCTTTATCTTTGCTTATCATAGCGCCATCTGAATGTGGCTCCAATTTATCATCTTCAATATAACCCATCGTAAATCACTATTGAATATTGAGAATAATGCAGGACCTAGAATCGAACCTTGCGGTATGCCTTAGGTATTCATTGATCTGATTCTTTTCGTATATATTTTGCTGGAAATTACTGCTTTGTTATTATGCCCTTCACACCAACAAGTAGTGGTCGCATTTTTATTAACGAATGTTTCTGTAATTTATCATCTTCAAAATAGTTCGATGTAGGTCTTTCATTCATATTTAGTATAATGCAGGTCCTAATATAGACCCTTGTGGGACACCTTGAGTGATATTTAAATGTTACAGATTCTCTGTGTAAATATTACGTATGTTCGAACGATTTTGGATCATCGAGTTAGCATAACAGGGGAGGTATAGAACATATTTAAACTGGTCCAAAATTGTCACCACTTTAATGGATATAATACTCTTAATAATAAGAGTATTATATCGATTAACTATTATATTACATCTTACTCAGTCGATTTCTACTAATATAAAGAGACACAATAATATTGCCACAAACTCAGAAAAAAAGGCTGCGTAGTGTCAAGAAGGTAATAAATGAGTTAATTGTTTTGAAATAATTGAATAAATAATGAGTTTTAATTGTTTACCCATTAATTGTATAGAATTTTCTATGTTTATATTTTCTGGTATAGTAGAAAACAAGGTATGGGATTTAGAAAAAAATATTTCTCCAGATTTTATAAAACAGGTTTGTTGTACAGAAATTATGTTATTTGCTTCTTCGAAAATTTCTATACAATTAATGGGTAAACAATTAAAACTAAATGCGGACAAAACAAATTTAGCTAATTTTTCTCTTTCTTCTTTATTGTCTGTTTTAATTTTTAATTGTATTCCTGTTAATTTTTTCGTATTTTTGTTACCCCAATAGATATATTGTAGAAGATTATTAAAAATAACACAACAACTATTTTGTAAAGAATCTGTTAATTTTTTCCACATTTTAGATATTGGAACAGAATAAAAAGGAGCTCTTTCGAAATATTTTCTATTATTTTGTATTAATTCTTTACAATCTGTTAATGGGTTAAATTCTTTTTCTCTTTGGAAATCTAGATTGGTGTAATTATAAATTGTTGCTTCTAATCTTGTAATTCCGTTTTCTTTAGCTAAAGTGGATGTAAATGTTTCTTTTAATCTTTTATCTGGACAATTTAAAAAATCTATTATGTGGTTTCCTAGTTGTTTGTTTACTCCCGGACTTGTTAATTGGCAAATAAATTTATTGTAAATTTTCACTCTAGAATTAGAATTTATCCAAGTTAAACAATCTTTTCCAACAGAATTAACGTTGTTCACTATTACATTACATTCTTCTTTATATTCTCCCTGTATACGAAAATTAAAATTATTTGTTAAATATTTAATCATTTCTTCTTTGTTAAAAATACCTGCAAAATCTTGTGTTATGTCTAAATCTAACAAATAATAATGTTCTTTTGCTAATTCCTTTAAAATATCAGGTAATTCTCTTAAAAGCGTATCTAATTTAACATCTGCCAATTCTATTTTATAAGGAATAGCAATAGGATTTTTATATTTTTGCATTATAATTTCTATATCCTTATTAATAATTTGTTTAACTCCATAAATTGTTTGTACTTTAGAATCTAATAAATAAGGAATTTTTGCTTTAACTCCATGCCTTGCTAAATTAAATTTGGAAAATCTAGATCTTAAAAAACTATTAAAACTGCCGCAGGCTNGAAGAGAGGAGATGAAGAGAGGAGACGGAGCAAAAAACCTCCCCCTTCCCAGTAAAATAACTACCATAGAAAACCCAGCTGGTCTGGGAAGTGTGGGAGGTTTCTCTCGTGGATTGAGTAACGGGAGTTTTTGCAAAAATTTTTGATGATTTTTTTTAATTTAACGTGTTGACTTAGTGTGCTGACTGACCTATTACATTGATTTAACGTGTTGACTTAACATGTTGATTACTAATCTAATTTTTTATATTTTCTTTATAAATTTATTTCTATTAAATGGACTACCAAACTAGGTTCATCATTACAAATAATTTTAAGGTTATCATTAAAGATGTTCGAGAGAACACAACGATTGAATTTGTAGATGGTGACAAAAAGATTGAATTGGATACTGATAGATGGACTGAATTGTTTAAAATGATTTCCTCTATTAATGATGAGTATTATAGAAGATTTAACTATCAATATAAAAATTTATAAGAATGTTTGTAAATATCTGTTAAAATGTTAATATTTTAGAGTCAGCATGTTTATAAATTTATGATTTTAAGTTACTGTGGTTTTGTATTAAAATGCTGGGGTGGCGCCGAACTGTCATAAATATACTACTGTTACGAACTTTGGGAAACTTCATTTAAAAAAACTTGTTAGAATTGGACCAATCATCTGGACGAGTAATTTCACCATTATTCAAATAAGGCTGAGGATCTGAATAAAAAATGTAGTCATCAAACTTTTCCGAATTAATAACCAAAGATTCAAATGCAAAAGATCCTGAAAACGCTGAAGTTTCTTCCCCTAACGAAATTTTCGGTTAACGCGGTGGGAATGGACGGAAAATATTCCCCGAGGCCCCTCGGCTGTTTCTCTCGGCAGATGAATTTAAAAATTCCTCACATTCTCTCAGCCGAAAGGTGAAAATTAATTTTTGCCATTCGCTTGACTTTTTTCGCGAGAACAAATGCGAGGGAAAGTTCGCAAAAACGTGAAAGAATTCTTCATACGTGACCTGGACAGATAAGGGCATAAACGGGCATAACATTGTTATCAAAACGGCTGTTAGGTTGGTTTCCATAGAAACTAATTTATGTGAAAAATAAACACAGCGCCCCAACAATTTCTCTTTCTGGGAAATCGTCAGGGATAAATACGCATTGATTTCGAAAGAAATCAATTAGGAACTTAAGCTACTGATTTCATCATATATACTTCTGTTATTTACAAACTTCAACATTAATTATAGCATATATCGTCCAATAATAACATTTCCACATCATTTATGCTTTATTTTCTCCTTAATATTCCCGTTCCCTCCTCCACTATACTTTTCATTCCAACATTACCCCCACAAAAAATCGCTGTTTTCGTAGATGACGCAAGAGTTGAATTTTCCTTTTCTCTATCACATTTATCTTTCGTCATTTATTTTCGTCAGCATTTCATTCGTTTTCTTCTAAAAATAATGTGTAACATCCTCATATCAATGTTTATACTTGTTTCTTCCGCTTATCTAATTCACCAATAGTAACGGTCTCCAAATTTCAAAGCTTAGAGAATAAACTTGTGTACAACAATCAAATCCTTCTCAACAATTGAACGCAAACCTATAACGTAGTACTTTAGGGAAAGCAAAAATTGAAGTTTTCCCAGTTGGACATTTCACTAGACAACTATGTTATCGACAGCAATCTAAAAGAACAATGACGAACGCGAAAACTTACAATCTGCAGTTTACCCAGCTTTCTATCTCCGTGTAAAAATGGGGTTTTAAATTAACTCCCTGAAACAATACCAGAAAGCTCCAAATCGGTCGTTTTTATCGACAACGACACACTAAACAATTAAAGACAATGAGTAAGAAGTTTTACAGTGCTATTGTTTTCTTAGCCATCAAATTCCGTCAAAGAAAAATGGAATTGAATAATAGATTATAACTTTCAAACCTTTAGGTTTAATTGAATTTTAAATCTGTTAGGGTGCATATTATATCCTAGCAACAATCAATCAACACTTATCAACAATGCAATAAAATTCCTTTGGCCGTTACTCTCGAAAATTACGTTCTCAACAATTAGGAACACAAGAGGAGTGCCAAAATCGTCCCGTTGCTCTTTTCTAACCCCTAAATTTCCCTCGATGAAGAATTGAAATGATAGAGCAGAATTTTAAATCCGCTAGATAGAAAAATGTAATAGCATTTTCTATTTTTATATATTTTATAAAAAGAATTAATAGAGCAGAATTTAAAACCTACAAGATAGAAGAATATAATAGATTTTCATATCCTCAGTGATTCAACAATCAATTATCTGCCAACAGTCACGCCCGACTAATTGCAACAATCCAAGAAAATTTCGTATCAGCCGTTTCCCTCTAAAATTACATTCTCAGCAATCAAAAACACAAAATAGGAGCGCCAAAATCATCCCGTTGCTGTTTTTAAAGCCCTAAATTTCCCTCAAAGAAGAAAAGAATTAATAGAAAAGAATTTTTAATCCGCTAGATAGAAAAAAATAGCATTTTATACCCACCGGGACATCACAATCAATTTCCTACCAACAAACAAATCCCAGCTTATTGCAACAATCCGAGAATATATATATATAGGGATATAGGTGTTTTACACCCCCTGCCACGCGCCTTTGGCGGTTTGCAGGGCTTAAATGTAAATGTAAATGTAAATATTTCGTATTAGTCGCTTTCCTCAACAATTACATACTCAAGAATTAAGATCGACAACAATGGGCGCGAAATGTGTACCTTTTGATTGTTAACCTCACTTTCCTCAAGCTAGAATAGTCTAAGACGCGGAGAGCCTCGTAGGTTATGGAGATCGAAGCGAATCGCAAGACCCCACCTTTCGGTTTCCGAGTTCATTAAGATCGAGGCGTTGAATTCACAATGAACGTTCGACACCTTTCACTGCTGAGGAGCAGTGAAAGGTGTCGAACGAAGAGAAAGGTCGGGACGATTGTGCCATTTGAATCGCGACCGACTTCAAAACTCACCTTTCACGTCGTAGGCAAAAATAAAACTCCAGAAAAATAAAACCGCATTCCTCCCGCCACCTATCGGAAAACGGCGGAAATCAATTTACGGTCGGTCGTTAGCGGGAGCAAACGATTTATTTCGTCGTCGTCGCTGAGGGTTTTATTCAGCTATCGCGTGCGCCATAATTTAGAGGTAGCAATATCAAATCTGTTCTCTCGTATAACTCAATTTCAATAGGAAACCACCGTTGAATTTATTATGGTGATTATTCCGGTAATGGAACTGTTTTGCTCCGTGGATTCGACATTTGGGCAACTCACAATGAATGTATACAGCTAATAAGGAAGCCTTAAGTCTTCAAGTAATTGAATCATTGAATCATATTATTGCGTCTCGCCCCACCGGCCAATTAATTTCCGATGACTCCTGATTTTTCAGAGGAGGAATGACTCAAGTCAATCGTTACTCAACCATGAGTGAGTATGCACATACAATCAACTTGCAGACAAATACGCAAAAGTTGTATTGTTGTTTGTTTTTCCAAAAAGCCATCACTTTCTTTTAAACATTCAATGACAAAGGATTAGATGTAAGAACGGACAATGAAGTCTTATTCTTGCCCTTCAAAAAAGACGGTGTTGTTGTTGATATTGTTATTATTGTTGTTGTTGTTGTCGTCGTTGCTGACGTTGTTGTTGTTATTGTTGTTGTTGGTGGTGTTGTTTTTGTTGTTATTTTTATTGTTGTTGTTTTTATACGCATATACACATAATTATAGCATGGATTTCACCTGTGCTGTTAAACGTTATAAAATGGAGTAAATTCTTGTTTTATAAATAAGATCAATTGATAATTATATTGAATTACTTTTATTCATGTACATTAAATACAAAAATAGAGCCTCTTGTTAATTCTGTAATTAATTAACCGCAATTAGCTTTTGATCTCTCTTAGGTAAACACTTAGGTAATGAAATATGTATTTCTTTCTCTGTCTAAAACGGATTTCTGTAATGCTTTGTTGTGTACCTAATGAGAATTTTATTGTTTGGAATGAAAGACTAGGATAAAGTAAACGCAGGGATAATCGGATAAAAAACCAGAATGGCTAAAAGATAGTAACTTTTGATGCTGCATCCATATTCAAGTTGATAACAAACTTATAATATCGGCTAAAACTATAATAAATCAACACCTCGGGTTTCTTCCGTTAGAAATCTCTTCTAATTTGACATGCCCCGCTTTCTTGTCGGAATATAGCTACGCTACCGATATTGTGTTATGCAAGAGCAACAATCAATAAACGCCTAATAAAATGACTTGTTTATCATTCATGAACGATCCGGGAAGCAACAATACATCGGTAATAATTGATTAATTTACTGACAATGAGGTTACTATAATGTCACGGCTATCCAACAGAAAGGTTACAATGCATATAATAATAATAATAAAACGTCTTTATTAGGGCGAGAGTGAGACTACACAGTCTCTTCTTACATCTAACCCTTTATATAGTATATAGTACATTGTGCAAATTTACCTCAGCTGTCGACGCAGCATAACTACCACTAGTAATACTTTATTAATTGTAACAGTATAGAGGCATAACTGACTCATTAGACAAATAGTTACAAGGGATAATGATGGTATTGCATGAAAATGTATACGGCCAGGAATATTCGTTTTTTTAAGGAGAAATTGATATGAAAAAGTCTTACGGGGACCGGGATTCGAACCAGGCTCTTCTGCTTTCCGGGCCTTCTTTGCGCTCAAGTCTCCCAATTGGCATAGAGAAACGTCCTGGCATAATAGCTCGATGGTCAAAGCATCCGCCCGGAAAACAGAAGACCAGAAGTTCCAATACCGATCCTCTCAGACTTTTTCCATGTCCGTCTCTTGAGTTTCAATTGTTTATAACGAACTAGACTGCGACAATCATGCAGAAATATTTATTTATGAATCCGCACGAACTGTTATCAAAGCAATAAACTTAAATTCATCCCTGCAGGGTGCAATCATAGCAAGTTGCACCACCATAAGCCCTCTGGAAAACGTACCAAAGGCTCTCGAAAATAAGAAAGCAATTGCATTCTCACCATTTCCTCTAATTTGTTCACATCCACGCTAGATAGTAATACCTAAAACATAACTCGCAATCGCAAATATCTCACCGTAAAGTCACGGCCGAATTACTCTCATCACGCACTGGCAGAATCATGGCTTCAAAAGCGTAGAATAGCCTTAAAAAAAACAAAAAAAACAAACAAAAAACCAAGAACGAAAAACTTCATTCGACTGCAGAGCTCGCACTATATTCGCCCGCAAAGACATAAAAAAATTCTGCGCCAACCTTTGTGCGAATAAGTTCAACAACCTCGCGGTTCGCGGAATACGATTCATGTAAAATTCACCTTCACGCACCGCCATCACAAAGGAAACTTATCGGATTCGACCTAAATTAGAGATGAGCGTATTTTCATCTCTGAAAGATAGACTGATAGAGCATGTCATGTTCCCGTGACGCGTGACAAGATTCTAACTTCGGTCGGAGGACGAAATGACGGATTAATCAAGAACTAAAGGAGACCTTATGCTGGAGGACGAACGGTATTTCCTTCTTAATCCTTTGATCCCAGAGAATGGTCCGTATTCAAGTAGCCCTCTGCTATTCTGCAATGTCCTAAATATCGTTATTAATAAAGATATATTATGCTAATCACCATTCCGTATAAATATATACATTCACAGTTAACTCCCGATTATCCGTGGATGATGTTTTACACTTCCCTGGTATTTTACACGGTCCTTTTGAAAAAAAATGTAACAAGAAAAACACATTGATTTTAGCGTTCAAATACAAACTTGAACTATGTAATAGCTTTTCTATAGAGCTGTGGGAATACGACTGAAATGACTTTATCGCTGCTAGAAATCCGCATTCGGGTGATGAAAATTTGTAATTAGCCCATGAAACGATCAAAACTAACGGACAATGGGCGCAGACATTAACAAATCGTTTATTTACGAAAATTATGAGCGTCATAAAAAATGAAAGTTGAAGTTTGGATTATCCGTGTTTTCGGATTATTCGTTCACTGAGCACTGTATCACATAGTTCACTGTATCCATTTATCCGACATCAGTAACCCTTGTAAGAAATGCACGTTAATTTCATTGTTAAAATCCATCGCAGCCTTATTTTCTTTGGCAAGATTTAACTAAAAATAATGGTCACGCTAATATGAGAGAGGCACAGTACGAAAGAAAATTGAACAGATATGGTTAATTTTATACTCCAATTCTGTTTCCATTGTAAATATGATAAAAATGACAAAAAAACATCGATTTTCGTGAAATTAACGAAGCAACTTTCATATTTGTTTGTGTTGCTATCAATAAAATTCTGGTTGCTACAACAACTGCTCGACATGTATGCCACTCCTGAGTTTGTTTACATCGGACGCAGAATCGTTGCTAACGATTACGTTCGCCTAAATAATTACCAAGAAGAGCAGAAATATTCCTTACATTTCAAAATAAATGGAAAACATAAGGATATTTTCTACCGTAAATGCAAAAGCATTTCAAGAATAAGATTTATTGCAGTTTTGGCCATAGAATAAACCAAAAACAATGGAAATCCATTCACATCTTTTCATTATGTGAGATAAGAAATCCTTGCACTTGAGATATTGGAAAACGTGTGTAAAACTCAAATGAAATATCTTTTTTCTGATTAATGCGTCACAAGAGAACAATGGACGCGTAGATTTTCATGTACTACATTCAACAATTAGAAAAAGTCAACAATTAAATGTAGTTAGATTGCAACAATGAGAGCATTATAATCACAATATTTGACGACCAAAAAAGTTGAAATGCAAGTCAGAGGAGTAGAATTGAGCAGTTAGGAGAGGAGAATGCTACCTTTTGACTGTTAAGCCGTCACTGGATATCTGAAGTGACAACTTGGAACAAAAACATTACAAAGACAAAGTTAGGAGCTGAAATAAAATTTTCTGAAACTAATCCATGTCGTATCTAGAGTACGGCACTTTGACAAGAGAGAACGGAACTTTGAACAACGTTTCAATTCCCAGAGTACCTGGCATCATTCTGTTAACATATATTTGTCGTAATGGAAGAGAAGTACCTAAGATTTCACAGGGCTGAAAAGGATATTGCTTGATATCTCTATAGCGAATGCGGGAAAAAATATTAATGGTACAATAAAGTATCTACATAAAGTTCATTCTTCCAGATATTGTTAATGTACATACATCAGGAGTAGTTTGAATAAATGTATACGATGTCTTTTTGTACCTACGAGCACTTGGCCGGGTTTGAATTGCACTGAAGGTGGTATTATGATAATATCTAAATAATAATTACTCTCGATACACCATTAGTACAACGTATCCGTTGATTAATGTGTACGTATGTACACATGTATTAATTCACTCAATTCTGACGTACGCAGCATAATTATAAAGTAGATTTAAGTATATAATTCAGATAACGAGTGCATTATGAACTAATGCCCATGATTCAGGCAGCAAATTCGCAAACTTTGGTCATAATTAAAATTTGACAGCCCGCAGAAAGTAGGCTGCTTCATGTAACTAACAACGAACTTTTTAAGTGTTCCCTTTTTCTAATACCATAGACGAGAAAACCAGATTTTCCAAATGCGACATTATTTTACTTCAGAAAATCAAATCATCCGCTGATAAACAATATAATTTAGACACGTTTCATAAAAATAAAATTCTATAAAGAACCACATTGTTTAAAGGAGGTACATTCTTATAAGATGTAGCTGATATTATGAGTCTTCCATGTGACATAGGCCGTTCTGGTTCTGAGAGAAAAATCAGAGAAATAGTAAAACAAATCGTATCAAAAATTCAATTTTTCCGCGAACGATTCCCGAAAGTTATCGATTAGAGAGGTAAAGTAATGGTGCATGCACCCCCTGCCACACCCGAAAGGTTGCTTTCAGGATACTTATTTGGATATAGATTGTTATTATGAACTTTTTATGGCTCAAAGAAAAGGAAAAACCGATAAAGTAAATCGATTTTGCAATATTTAATAAAGAGCAGGTTTCCACAAAAAATATAAAATTAAAACCACACTACCGGTTTCGGCATGATCATGCCATCAACAGGTGAGTTTTATTTCTTTATTTTTTGTGGAAATCTGTACACGTTTCTTATTAAATATGGTTAATCGGTTCCACAAAGTCACGGCAGACCAAGTTGATTTTTTTAAATCGATTTTGATTGTTTTTTCGACTTTGAAAAGATGCAACCATGACGACCACAGGCATAGTTTAAATCAAACCTGATATAAATAAATGGAGAAGAAAGCCCGTTACAAATTCCCTTAGAAATAAACAGAACAGTATTCCATACAAATAAATATATTTTAGAGGGGTTTGCTCATATCTGAAAAAATTCTCGTTTTCCCTAAAACGAACTCGGTGATTCAATCCAAACTTTATTACTCAAGCTTTCCGAAAAGCTTATCGCTACAGATCTCGTCGACGAGATAGCTGATATTGTTATTTCAGTTAGCAACGTACGTGAGCTCCGAGAGAAAACTAAGAAGCGATTCAGGGAGGTGATTTCTAGGACAGATAGTTACTTCTGGTCATTTTTCCCGGTAAGTATTAAAGAAGCTAATAGTAGTTGGGGTGCGATAGGATAATCGGCGTTCTTACACCCCATGCCACGCGCCAGTGGCGGATTGCAAGGTTTACATGTAAATGTAAACAAACGACTTGCGGAGAGCAACAGACTACTCATTGTTGTTAGTAGTAGTATTGTTAAAAGTGCTTCGAAGGCTTAGGTAATTTCGCACGTAGGCCCCCACCGGGAATCGAACCCAGGACCGCTTTCACCGAAGTCGAACTCGTTGCCCGCTTGGCTATCCAGGAGCCCCTCATTGTTGTAGAGGCTTTCTAATTGTTATTGCTGTTATCCTATTGTTTATACCATGGTTACGAAGCCTTTGTAAAGGGTACTGTTGCCTTCAGTCATCATTCGTTGATTATTGTTGTTTATTGGTGAGGGATTATTCTTAAAAATTGTCATATTAGTTGGTAACTTAAAAATCGGCTTGCCTTACTTGAATTGTCATATATGACTGAAACTTCCGGAAGATATTCAACTTCAGAAAGATGAGAGAAAAATAGAGTGTCGGCATATTCATGAAAATCCATCAAAGAGTTGACGGAAGGAAAAAATTGCGGACCGACAAAAAGAAAGGGGGACTACATGCTCAATCAATTCTTTCCTGAAGAATATCTTCCCAAAAGATGCGATTCAGGAAAGATATTCTTTTCCGAAGATCCCCTTTCGGCTACGTTAGCATATTTCAAAGCGGCAATATCGTAAAGAAATGAAGGATTGAAAACTTCGCCAGCCATCTCTCATTTTTATCGCTCCATAAACCAAGGGAAGCTTTTCTCGAAGATATTGGGATTTGCGAAATTAGTGAGTTAAAGGGGAAGAAAAGCAACGATGACTGTGACTCAGTATGAAATGAACCTTGCAAGAGGAGCTGCCAACATAAAAAAACAAATTTCCTGAATTGATTCCTTTGTAGATTTACATTTGCTTCAGATTTATTTAAAATGAAATGGAAATACTATTAAGAATACTCAGAAAGTTTCCGGAGTATGCTCTCTGTTATAGATACGAACTAAAATAAAAATAAAGCACATCGGGAATGCGTTTTATTGCATTCCCATGTGTGATTTGGCCTAACCAGACGACATTCACTGAAATGTGGTTGGCTCATCGACCCCAACGCACCGAATCGGCTTTTCTAGACCGCTTTGTATAACTGTCTACACTTAGCAGACATCCCAGAATACATAAATTTATAAATATGTTCACGACAGTAGCTCTTGCAATAGATTATGACAGGGGTACCCTAGCCTTTCTGTTCCCGCACCCATTTGGACTTTAAGTGAGTTATCATGTGCCCTTTAATAGCATAAATAACAAGTCGACTTTCGGTGTGTGGCAGGAGGTGCATGCACCATTGACTCTTTTTCCTTCATATATTACTTTCGCGTACTGTTTGCGGAAAAATGAATTCTTGAATGGATAACTTCTAGCATATATTTCCCTGATCTTTCTCCCAGTATCAGAACGGCCTATGTAAAATGGAGAAAGCAATACATCGGCTACTTCATCTGTGAACGTGTTTTCTCTCAACTTATTTAGAAAATGTATCCCTTGTTTAAATCGTCTATCGTCTAGAGATTCCCATCCTGCGTCCTGAAGCATCTGTTTAAAGCTGACTGAGTTATTGTAGCATCTTTTTTACGAAACGTCTCGCCTTTCGCTGCTCCTTTTCTAATTCCCAAATACAACACTTATCGGCAGAAACCCATACTCTACACACATACTCAAAGCAAGGCCTAACATACGCAAAGTAACATCGCTCGCGAACTTTTTCGCCGCTCCGACCGTCTATTCTCTTGACGAAGCCGAGTTTCGTAAGTGCTTCCCCGCATACGAGTATATTATGCATTTGGGTACTCCATGTTAAGTTATTCGAGAGGGTTACTCAAAGATATTACACCGATTCTACTGTTAATAAGTTTATCCCACGGAGACTGCACGAATAATCACTAATGACAGGTTTCCTTTCGAAGAAGTTAAATACTGAACATTTGTCTACATTTAGCTCTAACTGCCAATCATCGCACCATTTCATAATTTTATCTAAATCATTTGACAGGGTTTCAATAAGAATTAAATGTTTGAATTTATCCACAGTACCAAAATAGAACAGCATGGTATAATTTTATAGTGAGTTACCTACATGAAATAGTTAGAAATAGTTTTTAAAAATGTTAGTGGAATGGTTGGAAATGTACCAGATACAACAATTTTTGCAATACTTTAGTACCGTATCCTCTGAACAGACTTCCTTTACTCCCGAGAGGTTCGGATACCCGAGGTTGGGATTAGGAAGATTCAGCTGGTTTCCCTAGAAACCGAGACTATATATAAAAATAAAACAAACAGGTGCGTTGCTATGACTTTCAAGT
Organism: Ladona fulva; assembly: GCA_000376725.2. Classification (NCBI taxonomy): domain Eukaryota; kingdom Metazoa; phylum Arthropoda; class Insecta; order Odonata; family Libellulidae; genus Ladona; species Ladona fulva. Next base: position 1,413,414 of record KZ308158.1, read on the forward strand.
GTTCCACTAACGTCACCCTTGCAGCGTTTCAATTTTCATGACACCCTCTGGAATTCGTAGGTCATTCACATACTTAGGAATGACACTGAGTGGTAGTTCTTCCTTCAAAGAGCATATTCAAAGCGTAGTAGAAAATACGAATGAGATGCAAAGGTCAGCGTATAGATTCTTCTGGAGAGTAGAAGAATTAGCATATTTCTCCCTAATTCAACCTCTCTTAGAATTAGAAATTTAAAGACACTCCATAAGCGGAGAGACAGCAGGACATGGGCTATTTGGGATCCTAATGAGATAGGATTTGCTTCGATTTAGAAATTGTTCAACATAGAGCAGCTTGGTTTGTTAAACGAGATTACAGGTTCGACCTTAGGCTATGACCCTAGGGTAGAATTCCCTTAAATATGCAAGAGTTGATTACTGATGGAAGCTATTCGAAAATTGCATCTCTATTGAATTTGTCGACGAAATGGTCAATTTTTTTATTCCAGTTAACAATTTTTGAGAGCTTCGAGAAAAACGAAAAAGTAAATTATCCCCAGAACGGCATTCTGCATCTCGTCGTTTCCTCTGTGGAGCATTGGATAAGCTAATAACAGTTGGTGTAAAATATGGCCCAGTCAATTTTTACATCAGACCTTGTAAAATGTCATACAGTTCTAGATTTTTTAACATGTTGTTAGGACCAATGTCAATTGTAGAAAACCAATTTTCCAGCTTTGAAATAATTGCACGAGCTGTACAATTTCCAAAAATCAGCGAATTTTTCGCACTTTTCCGGTTTTTGCTCAATGTCTTCTAAAGAATGCCTCCTATAGAAAAGACTAGCAAATTGTACCTTGAAGTAAATAAACATTTCCTACATTTTAAGATCAAAATCGCTTCCGTGTGTTCATAATTCTTCGAGAAATATCTCTTCGAAAATTAGCCATTTTTACAAAAATTAAAAATGTTCGTTTTGATTGGGTATCTTCCCAAGTATCGGGGAAAGTAATCATCCCACGAGGAAATTTATAAAAATTGTATTTTCAGTAAATCTATTTAGCCTTAATTTTATAGCTCTAAACGACGCTTTTAGACCCAAGTTTCTTTGAAAATGGCATTTTTAAAAATTCGCNATTCGCAAAACTGGATTATTGGAAAAATAAATAAATAAGCAACAGTACAAGAATTATCAGCTATGTATATACCATGAGAATGATACGGATATTGCTTTTTTCGGAGACCCTGCCACACCCCAGAAGCGGCTTGCAGTATGTGAATGTAAAGGACTCAAATCTCAGATGTTGCATGCAAGTAAAATATTATGAAGTTATGTATTTTACGTAAAAAGTTTGGGTACATCTATATAAATACCCTGTATACTTCCTTTCGGCGTGCGGCAGGCGGTGTAAACACCAAGCGATACTTTCAGTTACTTCTTTAGCTTTGTCTACATTTAGCTCTGATTGCCAATCATTGCACCATTTCATACCACCAACATATTGCTTTTGTGTATCGTTCGCGGAAAGAATGAGTCCCTAAAACGACTTGTCCTCGTATCTATTTCTCTTATTTTACGCTCGGATCGGCCGAAGCAGCAGAATGGGGTCGCATCATACCATTAAGTCCACAAATGTACTTTCTCTGAATTTATCAAGCAATCGCAGCCTAATCTCCTTTCCATCCAAGGATTTCCATCCTGTATCTGAGAGCATTTGCGTAACGCTTGCTTTTCTTTCGTAGCACTTTTTAATAAATCGTATCGCCTTGCGTTCCAATTTCTCGAGTTTGCAAGTACACATTTCATCAGCTGGGTCCCATATGCTCGCCGCATATTCCATATGGGGCCTGAAAAAGGTGAAATAACATCTCTGTATAACCTTTTCGTCGCATCTACCTACAATGCGCTTTATAAAACCTTGCTCTTTTGTTGCCTTCCCGCAGATTTTTTCGGATATGGTTCTCCAATTTAAGTTATTCGTAAGGGAGACAACGAGATATTCAACTGACTCAATTAAATTTATATTCATTCCACCAATTTTGTACGGGTGGTTCTGAGGCAATGGTAGACGGAATGAAGTGGAGAATAGGATGGAATTTAGAGCAAAGATGGGAATGTAGCGATGTAGAGAACGGCGATGGAGAGCGGAGGTAACGTTGGCATAGCGAATGAGGAACAGTTTGGGAGAGAACAAGAGATGTACGGAGGCTGAGGAGAGGCGCTCCCTTAAAACATTAATGCGATGATGAGAGAGTTTCTGGGAGGGCCATTTAGACCCACTCCTGAGCGTGGAGCCATCATTATTCCAAATGCAGGGAATGTTTGCTTTAGCTTATAGTATTTGAGGGGTGAGGAACCTGCGGGCACTAGGCCGCGCGCAGCCACTTACGGAGCCCAGTGCGGCCTTCACCGCATTAAGCCGAGAGCATTAAAACTTAAAGGAATATTATGTTTGCTTAATTTTGTTTATCGAATTGATTCCAAAGGAAAGTTTAGGTACTTTCCTCTAAGTCGGAATTATGCTAACTTCTCGGACGCGCTACCAACTTGGCTACCCGAGAGACCCCCCTGGGAGAAGAAAAGACCGAAGAATATCACCCATCTACCCCGTCTCTAATGCAATCAAAAGGGTGAAGATATCTTTCGTTTACTCAGTTTTAATGGCATAGATTTCTTTGTTCGATATCGAGTCGATGAAGAGATGGAATCCGGGTTTTTTATGCTCAACTGGGCTTAAAATTTTGTTTGCTCACGCACAGAATTTGCCATAGAATTTGATAAAGGGCCTGCCTGATTCCGGGAATTACTAACGGAAATAAACAAGCTGGTTCGATGTTATTGAAACCCTGTCTGGGAAGTTTATCCTTTGATCCATACAAGATATTCATGATAAGTTTTGGGGGCACACGAGCAAAATTTCCAGAATTTACGGCGGAATAGTTATTCGAAATATACTCCGGCACGTGTAAAATAGGCAGCTGTAATGCCTGGATTAAACGAAATTTTCAATTAGGATGAGGGATAGATGATTAAATGCACGGAAAAACCCCAATGAGAACAAGATATGAAAGATATCGACATGGGTGGTTGGAACGCCTGCCCGGAAAGTTGTCCATATTTCATATATACAGTCATGTCCATATTTCTCACATCTGTTTCTCCTGAAATTTTCCATGATTTAACTGAGGGTTCTAAAACAGTGCTTAAAATATACGATTTCTATAGAAAAATATAATTGCTTGCTTGGAGGATAAAAATTGATTGTTAAATTTGATTTTGAAAAGCAATACACAGTATGAGACCTAGAATTGCATGCCATCTTCGAATTTAAAGTAAATTTCCGTAAAAATTTTCTAAGATAAAGGATGACATGAAGACGTAAGGAAAACATGAAAAAATTAGCACAATAGATACGATTCATGATAAGTCAATGATTTATAGAATTCGATTCAGTTAACAACAATCTGAATCATGATTAATCTATTGTAAATATCAGTTAGTCATGATTCGATAAATCGATATTTTAAAATCGATTCGAACGTCGAAAAGATTGCTCGGCAGTATTTACACTAATTACATATACTCTAACAAATTAATTTATCTATCGAATGAATCTTTTGATTACCTAATTAAATAGTTTAGATACCATGCTGGGCGTTCTTAAAGTCCCGAACGACACTCATTTTCGATCAGAAAAGCAATTGTAATGGCTAGTTTCATTGTTGCGCGCATAGGCTTCGTGAGACCATTTATTACAACATTTTTGCAAGAACGCTACATTGACAACGCCATTTGGTGTTGTTATAAGATTGAAATCCAAGCTCAAACAGACGTGAAAAATGTAGCCTTGATGGGGATTTGAATCCGAATTTTCTACTCGTCGGGAAGATTTTCCAAAAACTAAACTAAAACTGCAAGTTAAATCCCTAGGTTGTTTTGGAAAATTCGCCCAGGATAATATAAGAAACAAAACACGATAGATAGTGTTCGAGATATAACTGAAATTGAAAACTAGTCGAAAAGCAGGAAAATGTTGCTAGTTATAGTGAAAACTCGCTAAATTGCTATCTCTTCTCGGAATTTCGCCAATTTAGCATAACAAGAAGTTCATTTTAGAATATTGATTATTATTTTCAGAAGGAAAATGTTTACTAGGTAAGGCTTTTCTCATCTCTGAGAGATTAAGATACTCTAATAGGGGCATATAAATATAGGAGCTTCTGATATGAATATAACATATTTAGAACAAGATGCACATTATAATCAACTTTATTATANCCATCTCCAAAGCATATGGTAGCTGATATTACAGGGCTTGAAGGTACAAGGAAAGTAATCAAATTCCCTCTATCGAGTTTTTTTACTCTATTTATTACTATAAAATACTACTCTCCTTTTGAATAAAAAAATCCTGTTGTGCCCATTATAACAGTAGTAATAAATTGCCTATCCGACCTTTAGAATTCGTTCCAAATTTGATTGGATTTTGGAGGGCGCTTTTTAACCAGAGGTCCAGACTCATCCAAAACAAATTTTCGTTTGGGAAAATATTCCTTTGGATAGGAGAGGCTGAACAAATACACCTCTTTCGGAATAAAATGTTATTTTCAAAGAGAAAGCGTCTCGAGGATTTTTTCGATCGATATAACTTCCGCCGTTTATTCCTATATCAACATCTCTTTCTTGATAATGCAAGCGTTTCGTATATTCCTGAAAATAGTAACGCTCAAAGGACGTGAATAAAAACAAATTTCTTTCCCAAGGTTTCAGAGCTTTCGAATCGCCCACATTAATATTCATTACTACGAATAAATAGAAATAGGCATTAAACGATGTAACCAGAGGCTTCATGTCGTCAAAATTGGTGGAAAAGTTAAATGAGGCAATTAATGCTATTAAAATTTTCCTGGATCTGATATATATTTAAGAAGATCTAGTTTCATTATAAGTAAAAAAGCTGAATTTATCAAAACATACGTCGCTTTTTAAAAGCATAACACTAAATTTTTGCAATATATTAGAGAGATAATTATTATTCGAACGACTAAATTCATAAACGTATCTCCGTTCTAGTGAGTTTATTATGTATCAATTTGAATTCATTTTTTATTGATTTAACTGTTCCATACTACAAAGAAAGATTCATGTTATATAGAACAATATGAATGTAGTATTGCATTCTACAATGGAAATCCGTCGTTATGCTCTAACTGAAATTTTATCTTATGAATTAAACCTGAATCATCCGTGGAAACCTTATCTGATTTTCTGCAAGGACTTCAGTGGCCAAAGGGGGGATACTCGGGGGGTCAAGGTCTCAGATACTAGGCGCTCGAGTTGCTCCGTTAATTGATGGATCGTGTAGTGATCGCTGGCGAGCATTACGGGTGCAGATTAGTAATAAATGCCTTTGAAGAGTGCAATTTGTGGAGTTCACGGACCAAAAAACACAACCTAATGATTCATCGTTGAGTTCTGAATGATGTTCCTAATGTCCTGCGCCGTCAACATATCTCGTATTTGGTAATTTTCAAGCATTTCTTTTTGGCAGATCACATTATCGCATACATTTGAAAAAAATTCACAGAATACTTGTTAAATGTTGGTTTACCTCGAAAAGTAAGCATTGGATGCACGAAAATAAATGTCGAAGACCTATCAAAATTATTTACTTCATACATGAAATTATTTCACGAATAATCTACAAATAGATAAACAGGAATATTTGTGACGCTGTTGAGGAGCGATTAGTGTTTAAAACTATTTCCAAAATAATCCCTTGAAAAAAAAGTCGATTATCTATTTTTTAATAGCAGGAAATAAAATTTAATAGACGCATAGATCGTTCTAAAGCTGTATCATGAAAGACTCACTGGCAACTTTGTTTCCAATTACCCATAGTTCTTGCCTTCTGTCAAGTTTATATTTCAGTTGGCGTATCGACAATTTTCGGCAAGCTAGGTGTCGTTGAAACAGTTCGCCCAAATGTCCGTCAGCGAAAAGAACGTCGGTCAAATGACCCTATAACTCGTTGTCAAGACTCTTTATTAATACATACTTGCAACAACGCTGCGTAACAATACAGCTCGGTTTTTTGAGCTAGAAATCGTTACAGCAGTAGTAAAGCCTGATTCAAAAAGGCTTTGAACACACCTTGTACTTGTTTCCCATGAATGAATACTTTAAATACTTCTTTATAATTGTCTGTAATGGGAAAAGTTTCCAAACAACCTGTGACGGTATGAAATAAGAAAATGAAAGTCGAATACATCGGACCAAAGCTATTTTCACCGAATAATATACCTAATAATCCTCTGTTGCATTTAACGGGATCATTACGGTTAGTATCCTAGCAACGATCATTAAACAACCCTATTAAGAAGTTTTCCATAATCTCCGCACATCTAATTCCAACTGAAGCCCGAAACCGTCTCCATGGCGACACTGAAATGCACAATGTCTTTCGCGACGTTTTTTCGTATCGCTCCAAATCGTCTCTTTTTCCCTCATTTAATTCCCAACCCATTCGGGGAAGACGATACTTCTTTTGTCTCGAGCTTCCGCAAATAAGGGCGATTATCTATCGATCAGAATCCTCTCCATTCATCCCGGATCAAAACATTAATCTCCCGAACTTTCCCTTCCCCGTTCTGATGCTTCCCCTTTAAAACAGCGAACCGAACTCCCTCTACCAATCAATCTTTAAACTTCAGCATTTCATCTCTCCGTGTTCTTTATCCAACTCCGAAAACCTCTCTGGTTCTTTTAACCCTCAGCGTGTACGCCGATCGCAATAAAAAAAAGGCGGAATTTATTTCGTGTGGGTGAGAATGTGTGGGCTCTACTGCAAATTCAACTGAGTTGACTCTATCTGTTGCGTTTAGAGTGGACCGAAAGTTTGGAATGACGTAATTTATTTTATGATATTATTTCGTGTTAGAAATCGGATGAGTATCATGTATATTTGTTTGCTTCTATAAACATTGCAACAATATATAAATTTCTGTTGAACGTGCAACATTACAGTAGTTATTAACAATAGTATGATGCAACAATGTAGATGAAAGCTTAGAATTGCGGAATTTGTTTATGATATTATATTATTTGTGTATTATATGTTGTTGTTTGCTTATATTAACATTATAACGATATATACATTTCTGTTGATGGTGCAACATTGCAGTAGTTACTAACAATAGTGCACAACAGTAACAATGATGCAATAATGTATATGAAATGATGCAAGAATGTATGTGCAATAATACAAACCACAATAATAAATATTGTAGTTTGTAAGATATCGACATTCCCTTCTCAATGACAGCATCTCAATGACTCTACAAATAACATTTTTCATAGCAATCAATACGGATTTAACACAAACAATGCCTTTATTCTGGAAGATTATATATTTGTATACACACATACGAATTATATATGTATCATTTTTAGTACCAGCTGGATTTAATACCTATTTTCTTCTGTGTCAGTCTTGCCTGGGATAATATGAAATTAACTGAGCTGTTAGTGATACTGAGTAACGGTATTTATCTGGTGACTCTCTATTTAAAAATCACTAAAAGTGTTACTGAAACTGTCATGTAGCTGCACTTACGTGAGCTTGGAGGATTTAGGCATAGAGCGAAAAGCATGACTAAAGTACCTCACTCCTCATCTAGCCAATTAAGACNTTCCATAAGGAGGGATACCAATGAAAGCAATAAATTAAAAACCTGTCAAACATACCCTGTGGCCTCCGTATTACAACGTGCACGAACGAGATTGAGACTAAACCGAATGGAAAATTAATTTTTATCATTATTATTCCATCCTGTATCCAAACACACGGAAAAACTTAGTGGTATAAAGTAGCTTGCGGAATTAAAGTAACGATTTAAAAATTAGACGGCGTGACTTTGAGACAATTTCCCATTTAAAAAAGTCCAAAGATAAACATTTTAAATTACCTTAAATATTTTTTGTGACCCGCGCTTCGATAAGTTGTAAAATAATCCGACAATCCGACGATGTAATAGACAAAACAACAGTCAAGTCCTTAAACTAAACTGCAGTATTACAATGTTACATGTAAAATACGTTTCTGTATTATAATATAACTGTACATAATAGAAAATTGTATCGAAATGAGTACACATTAACCTGAATGTTTGGGAAAATACTTCAATTTAGCGTTTCATACGCCTTCAAGAGACAATTTTTTTATTTCTATATTTTTTTTAATTTTCCATTTTTTATCTCATAAACTGTTGTTTTCGGTTTTTGCGAGTTTTTTAATTTTTTCAGTGTTTTCTCGGGTTTTTCCCACCACCCTTGTCCTTTGTTGTTTTCCCACTACGTGGGTGTTTTCTTTGTCAACCTTAAGTTGAAAAAACCTTTTCCCATATCCAGCTACTCCCCTTTTCACATTTTTTATGTAATATAACGAGGTTGGATGGAAGAGAGACCCACACTGGCATAACTTGGCCAAATAAAGAGTCTATCTATTTATACATCTTATTTTCCCTTGAGGAAAGATGTGTAGGTGCAATCATGAGAGCTTTATCTTTTAGTAGCTAAATGAGTCCTAATTATCCCTACTTAACTTCCTTGCTTTCGTTTTTTGGTAGCATAATCCGCTCTTTATATAATCTAACACCTTTTTTCTTTGTCTTCCTCTCTGTGTAATCCTTGCATTCTGTATCCATCTACATTCTTCAGCAATTCCTCTCCTCTCAGTATTTGACCCGCCCATTTAACCTTGTGTCGCTTAATTAGGTGAATTAAAACCCTCTCTTCCCAATCTTTGGATAGAAAGAATAGAAAAGTGAAACGCAGCTGCTAATGAATTAGATGTTTATAAGCACTCGTTTATTTCCCATCGTGGAACCCTTGAGAATGGAAGCTTTGTTTCCGAAATGCACATAGGGTGCACAAAATATGATTACTGATATGTTTTATATACACATATATGTATCCATATATATGACAAGGAACAATTTCTGATATTCCGTATAGTGAATTAATTTGTATATATTACCTGTTATGTTACCTTTTATTGACAATGATGTTTCTGCTATGTATTACAAACTTTAAAATCTTCTATTCAATTTCTACCACTTATGATGCAATCTATTCTTTATCACTCTTTCCTATATAT
>KZ308158.1:1426460-1437015 GCA_000376725.2 Ladona fulva
TCTAATCATTCTTGCAAAACATCGCTACATTTAAAAACTTTTAATAAAAAAATGAATACCAAGATTTTATATATGATGATACTTTTCCAATTAGAAAGACCGATGGTTCTAATTTAAAACATTGCAAAGAGGAAGAAAGTTTTGTCAATAAAAAACAACAAATTCACATGTGTTTCTTACGGAAGGTTTTTTCGAGGCACCTATAACCAAACTCAGAATAATTTCAATAAAAGGAATAAAGATTTTTAGTAGTCAATTGGCTAATCTTTAGACGTCCGAAACTTCATACATCCATCCAACTGGGAAGGGCATTGTATTAGCTTACAAACGCTGCTGCGACGCAATTCTTGCGGAAAAATGACATACACACACACATATGTATGTATAGAACTGTAATCGAGAATGGAACTCTTGCCAATATAGCCAAGAAAACTATTAACATTCCGATTAAAACGAAGCAATGGATATTTCCTCCCTGTTCTTTGCAACTTTTAAAGGGTTCCTGCAGTTTTAGCTTTTCTCCTTACTTTGTATACGTTTCCATGGAAACGGGCACTTCCTTTGTCTCATTGACCCGCCTATTTTCCAATTTCAAAGTAAACTTATGCCTTCCGATACCTTTTTGTCTTCCACGCGCTATTTACGGAAGCACAAATTATGTGACACAAGAGGCTTGATAAGGGAGATTCCGCTGCCAATGAAGTGCCTTTCTCCTGCGATCAATCATCATCCCCTTCCTATCAACTCCCCTTTCTGCCTCATCCTTCCAACTGCTTCTCCCTTCTCCCATTTACCCTCTCAACACTTCCGACTCCTCTCCATTCCTTTTTTTTCAAATCAAGCTCGGAAACACCTAAAACACCACATTAATGAAGATTTACGCACCAAGGTCTTTAATGCATACATTGAAAACATGGATGGTACAAAGTAGTCTATATATAAAGGATTCAGCTCAAGAGCAAATCCGAACCTAAACCTCTCCATTAATAAATACAAAATTGCCCGGAATGGAGAATGAGGCTTACTAAGAAAAGTCAGAAAAGTGAGGTTTGAGGTATTTAACTCTTGATTTCCTTGCGTAAGGCCGCTGCCTGAAGATAATTTAACGCAAAGCCCGGCCTAAGCTCTTCACTACTAGCTTATACAAGCTTCGGGGAAGGAATGAGGCTACTTAGCAAGACGAGGGCTGAAGTTGTCTGTTTTCTCTTCTTTTCCCACAGAACCAGAATTCGGTAAGTAGAAAACGTTCAGGTAAGTCCAGAAACATATGAATAACAATTTTCATAACATTCCATAAGGAGGGATACCAATGAAAGCAATAAATTAAAAACCTGTCAAACATACCCTGTGGCCTCCGTATTACAACGTGCACGAACGAGATTGAGACTAAACCGAATGGAAAATTAATTTTTATCATTATTATTCCATCCTGTATCAAAACACGGAAAAACTCAGTGGTATAAAGTAGCTTGCGGAATTAAATTAGCGATTTAAAAATTAGACGGCGTGACTTTGAGGGATTTTTACATTTAAAAAAGTCCAAAGATAAACATTTTAAATTACCTTAAATATTTTTTGTGACCCGCGCTTCGATAAGTTGTAAAATAATCCGACAATCCGACGATGTAATAGACAAAACAACAGTCAAGTCCTTAAACTAAACTGCAGTATTACAATGTTACATGTAAAATACGTTTCTGTATTATAATATAACTGTACATAATAGAAAATTGTATCGAAATGAGTACACATTAACCTGAATGTTTGGGAAAATACTTCAATTTAGCGTTTCATACGCCTTCAAGAGACAATTTTTTATTTCTATATTTTTTTTAATTTTCCATTTTTTATCTCATAAACTGTTGTTTTCGGTTTTTGCGAGTTTTTTAATTTTTTCAGTGTTTTCTCGGGTTTTTCCCACCACCCTTGTCCTTTGTTGTTTTCCCACTACGTGGGTGTTTTCTTTGTCAACCTTAAGTTGAAAAAACCTTTTCCCATATCCAGCTACTCCCCTTTTCACATTTTTTATGTAATATAACGAGGTTGGATGGAAGAGAGACCCACACTGGCATAACTTGGCCAAATAAAGAGTCTATCTATTTATACATCTTATTTTCCCTTGAGGAAAGATGTGTAGGTGCAATCATGAGAGCTTTATCTTTTAGTAGCTAAATGAGTCCTAATTATCCCTACTTAACTTCCTTGCTTTCGTTTTTTGGTAGCATAATCCGCTCTTTATATAATCTAACACCTTTTTTCTTTGTCTTCCTCTCTGTGTAATCCTTGCATTCTATATCCATCTACATTCTTCAGCAATTCCTCTCCTCTCAGTATTTGACCCGCCCATTTAACCTTGTGTCGCTTAATTAGGTGAATTAAAACCCTCTCTTCCCAATCTTTGGATAGAAAGAATAGAAAAGTGAATCGCAGCTGCTAATGAATTAGATGTTTATAAGCACTCGTTTATTTCCCATCGTGGAACCCTTGAGAATGGAAGCTTTGTTTCCGAAATGCACATAGGGTGCACAAAATATGATTACTGATATGTTTTATATACACATATATGTATCCATATATATGACAAGGAACAATTTCTGATATTCCGTATAGTGAATTAATTTGTATATATTACCTGTTATGTTACCTTTTATTGACAATGATGTTTCTGCTATGTATTACAAACTTTAAAATCTTCTATTCAATTTCTACCACTTATGATGCAATCTATTCTTTATCACTCTTTCCTATATATTCCGCAGGTTTTTCACATCCCCCTTCTCTTCGTGGGTGTTTTCCTGCTGTGGAGATACTTTTTCTGTGCATAAAATATCACAGTTTTTTACTCCTCCACAAAAGCATTCTTTCTTTCCTTCTTTTCTGTTCTTTCGTTCCTTTTCTCTTACTTTATGACAAGGGTTAAATGGAAGATGGGACTCTTTAGTCTCAATTTCGCCCAATAAAGACGTTTTATTATTATTATTACTATTATATTAAGGTTCACGTTTCACATCCATCCAGCAAAAGCGTTACACGTCAAAGATTATGCCAAGGTTTTCATAACTACCAAGGTATCCCGTCATTAGTTCTCTTTCCTTTGACATCAAGAAGTTCTTTCAATCTATAATTAAAATCGATGGTAGCAGGCTTTACTGTGTGGAAATCCATAACACTAGGATTATAGGAACAAAATAACAAATACTCTTTTTCCACAGATGTATTTACACAATTCACGACCGGTTTCGGCACAGATCGGCCATCGTCTGGTGAGGAAATCACATACAAGAAGGTTTAAATAGCCAAAGTAATGTGTGAAGGAATACAAAGTAAGTGGAAGGGAAAGGAGAAGGGGGGGGGAGAAAGAGGTAGGAGGACGGAAGGTTAGGGACTGTGAGTGCTGTCCGGGGGGTAAAGGTTTGTCTTATCTGGGGAGTTTTTCGGAAGGATACAAAGCAGTAAAGGAGAGTGAGGTACAGGAATTATTTCGTTAACTACCTTCTGAGAAGACATTTTCGCGACTAAAATTTCTCTCTCTTCTAGGAAGTTCATTTTTGGCCCTTAATAGAGGATTTCAGGAACGAAGGAGGAAGTATGGTGGGAAAGATTAAGATGTTGGGCGAAGTGTGAGGTTGGAGTATTATTTAGGAAGGATTGCATGTGTTCTTTAATCCGGATATAAAAAATTTCTCCCAGATTGCCCGATATAAATGGATTCACATTCGTTACATAAACCGGTCGTGAATTGTGTAAATACATCTGTGGAAAAAGAGTATTTGTTATTTTGTTCCTATAATCCCTTTTTTCAATCTTTTAACATTTTCCTTTCTTAAGGTCCAAGTTTAGCACCCAAACAGCAGAAGCACTTCACATCAAGGATTTGACCAAGTTCTTCATTATTACCTCATGGAGGCATAAAAGTATTCTTTACTACCACTATTGTACATATAACCTCATCTGTGCCCCTTCAATTAGGAATTTGAGGTCCTAGATTCGAGCCAAAATCATGCCGATAATTTTCCACTTCCGTTCGACTTTGAGTTCCATAGCGTAAGCCTAAATTGCAAAAAAAATCCTTGCCCTCATGCTTAATTTTCGCTCATTTCTCCGCTTTTCACCTTAATTCCTCGTCTAATTTTATGAAGTGCAGCATTTTCCCTGCTTCTCCCTTAGAGCTTGTCCATTCTCAACCCTCATTCATCCCCTCAACCTGAGAATTAAATGCACAGATGAACCGAGGAATATCTTTCCATTTCGTATTAAAAAGTCTTTCAAACACTCTCTTCCCCCGGCGTGAGCTCATTTCTTCTCCCACAATTCCCTACACTTTCCTCCCCCTTTCCTCCTGTCTCTTTTGGACTAGAGTGGGGTCGCTCTCAACCCATTTTCCGCCTCCTCATTATCGTCCGCCTCGAATCTTGAATGGAGAGGAAAGCTCGCTCCAGAGGAAAGCTCGCTCCAGAGGAAAGAGAGCGGAGATTGGCCGAGGGAGAGGAAGAGGTTGAAAGGCTCGGAAGGAAACAGGCGCTGTAAATGAGAGAGTGTAATACAGGGGGGAAACGGCATGAGGAAGGAAATGGCGATCAAATTTCTTCGCTATTAGACCGAAGAGTGTCGCTAATTAATCTTCTCTCGTACATGAGTGGCCACTCGAGAAGTATTAAATTAGAGAGATATTCCTTGAGGGAAAGTATTGTCAAATTCGAGGGTATTGACTTCCGAAAGACTCTTAGGAACTTCTCGGGATTAATAAATGCCTCGATTTCTAACTTTTTAATCAGTTTCGCTTTTAGAATATAACGATCCTGCTTGAAACGCGAAAGTTTTATGGTTACTCGGGTCGAATAAGGATATTTATTCTTGTGTGAGGAATTGGCAGGTTTTGTACCACTATGGCCATTTTTACGACGTAGAGTATACATAAACCAAACGAGTTTTTCATATCACCTCAAACAACGAAGACTTGCTTTTCTAAAGTCTGATTGATCGTCCCCATCCAACCGAACTTAAGGATACAGAAAGTTTTGACGGCTTCAGAGGATTAAAGAAGGAAATGAGAAGATAGGAAGAAAGAATATATTCTTAAGTTATAGAACTGAATGATTCAGTTGTTTACAACGGAAAATGGAAAAGAACCTAAGCGCCTTGAGAGAATGAGTAATGAATGCTTGAAATCTAATAGTAATGATATTTTTAATTTTATTTCATACCCACATACAACATTAACGTTGTGAGACTAACAGTCTGTCGACAGGACAGATGTGAACTAAATAGAATGACACATATCAGATATAAAATTGCAAATTAATGCAGCTCAAGGCTCACGTGACAAGAAGAAACAAACGAAAGTGCTTAAAGTACGATAAGAAAAATAAGACCAAAATAAACGAAAAATTATTGTGAAGACAAAGAGACATCAATAATAATATTAATAATAATAACAATCAAACAAACAGAATAACTTTCTTAATGGAAACAGGAGGATAACGCCAATAACATTCCTTTTAATAATTATTACTATCGACGAAAACAACCAATCCCTATACAGAAAATTCCGAGTAGCCAGGACTCGAACTCGAGGCTTTAGTAATGGAAGCCTACCCCTTGGGAGCAAGAATTACAGTATATTCTAGACTATAATGCGCACCTTTTTGGGTTATTATAGCTTCTAGGGTGCATCTTAGATTCACAATCTAAAATACATTTGTAAAGCACGTATCGCAGCGAAAAGTTACTCTAACTATAATGTTTAAGGCTGTGATTCAGTTTTTCCCGTGCAAGTTGATAGGTATCCTTTTTGTAATCAGTCAACAACGCTTGCATTGTCATTTATTGGTATACCGGTAGGTTACGAGAATACACAAATAATGGACAAATAACATGCGTTTCACAATAATGTTAGTAATTTATCTCCCAGCATGTCTTCGAAAGTATACGGTAGTTTAAGATCCCAGAAAATCAGAATGACGTTTTCTAATTCCATTCAATGCTCCGCAGAATTAGATGGGAATTTCGAGTTTTACAGCGTCAAGAATAGCTTCAAATTGTAAAGTAACCTAATTACATTGTCGCACTTCATTGTTGCAATAGTTTGACAATGAAGAGTCTCGGAAAATTACAGCGCACGATAGTGAGACGTAACAATAGCTTTTTGTAAACAACAATGCGTGGCTTGCAGGAAGTTTTATTACGCCATAATTATTACCTTATGGGAATTTATTCCTTGCGTTTTATAAAGTTTCTAGGGAATACTGTGTTTCCCCCAAAGCAAGGACCGGTGATATAATCATATATACTCCTAAAGGCGCGATTCGAAGGCTCAGGGAGTCTTAAATTTTCCATTCACAGCAATCTACATTAATTCACGATAGAGTTGTCCTTCATGGTGGTAGGTCACGATTAATTATGACCTAGCCTCTTGTTTCATTTAAGGTTGATAGAAACGCATACTAATATATTATTAAGTAGATAATAATTATTGTCCGGGTTTCCAGGCCAATGATTGCAAATTTTCTTACTCACATCCACATCAAAATAAGGCTCAATCATCCCTATAAAAAGCGAGCCGCTCACCACATCCTGGCAATTAAGAACGCGCCGACATTTTCGAAATACGATCACGTGTCTCACTTGATTTTCCGCACCGCCCCCACCGGCCAAGGGAACAATTAAAATCGAAATTCAGAATCTCACCAAAAAGCCAACCCCACGACGAGTCAAAGAAAGCCTAATTAGAACCGGTTTCCTTGTGTCGTTAATTACTGCAGCGTAGGTGTAATTTTGTTTTCTTTTTTTTTTTGAGGATACGGGTGGAAAACGGGAAAGGAAAACCTATTCAGAGGGAAAAGGGGCGGAGAAACAAAGATTGGAAGGGGAGAAACCCCCAAGAATCATCCACCCAGCAATCGGTATAGGATTGGAGCCACTCAGAAGAATGAATAGGGGGAAAAGGGGGCGTGGCTGAGGGAGCGTTTGCGAGGATAATCAAACTTGTTACGAGAGAGAATGCGGATTGCTTAAGACCCCTTCTTCGCAATGTAAACGGCTACTTATTGAATTGAGAATCTGAATCCCTCCATCTTCACCAGCGGATATTAAATTTTCGCCGGGAGTTTCGTGGTTCGGTGCTTCGGAATGGTGCCGTCAACGGCCAGGGAGAAGTGTCGCGATGAGTTAGTGAACGCGCGGGGTCGTGATTATCGCTTTTAGGTCGTTAACGAGGAGATTTCTCTAATAGGAGAAATCACAATCGATGGGCGGTGGAAGGTAACTAAGCTGCCAAGTGTTTTCGCAGATTGTAGAAAATCGGGGGAGAGAAAGTAAGTGGCAGTGGATGTTCATGAAGGATCGGCGGGAAACCTGTATAAAAGGGATGTCTTACGCTTGTTTGGGCATTGGAAATGTTGAATGACAAAAGTGATGTGTTAGAAGAACGTGACTGTTTCTAAAGGGAGGGGAAGACCGAGAGAAAGCTGAAGAGACGGTGCCTCCAGAATGAGAGGGTATTGATGAATATATCGCATCTGTGAAAAGTTTGGACCGAAATACTAGAATGGGAAAGGGAAAGTCTGGAGTAGTATGGATGAATGAGGTTAACCTGGTGATGAGGATCGTTTCTGAATAAGTCAGGTCAGGCCTAAGCAATAATTAATTCCTCGAAGGAAAGTGTAGTTTTGTGGGACTTCGTCACATTAGAACAAAGGTACACCACTGACTTCCCTTTATTTTAAGCAATAATTACATTTTTCCAGTAGAAATAACTCAATTGAATCTAAATCAAATCTAAAGTGACTATTGGTTGAATCTAAATTGGCTAGGTAATTGTTGAGTGATTGTTGATCCATATCAACTAAATCGATTGTTGAAGCAAAGGTTTGGATTATTTTTGTTCGAGGACACTAATCGTATTATTAATAATGATAAATTTTACATTTAATGGTTGAAATCACATTGTGTTGTTTCATCACGTTCTAGAAAAGATTTCCTGCAAGCTCTTGAGCACAGTGGCTACCAAGTTATACCATGACGGAGGCAATGTTAATAATTATTGTTAATAAAACCGCACTGTTTCTACTTTCTGTTTTAGTTCAGGGCTCAATCCTAAAACTTTGTATGCATTGGGTAAATGTGTACGCTTTGTAAAAATGATGTAAAAGATTGTTCACGAGGAGACACGAAAAAAGTTCTTTAGTGTTTTCATTCAATTTCAGAAATCAATTGAAACGTAACTTCCAATTATTTCGGAAATACAAGAGAGAGCTGTAATGGTGTAGCTGTAATGGTTTAGCTGTAATGGAGCTATAATGAACGTTTATGCGGTTCTTTGGAACATCGCTTTCAGCACACAATTGATTTAAACGCAACAATTACGAGCTTCCGAATAAAACCTGGAAGACGATTAATAAAATCTCCAACAATGAGAACCCCTTTATACATTTTCATTGTTGAATTTAAAATTTAACAATGAAAATCCATACTGGGGTATTACCGTTGGAGATTTCCTCATTGCTTTTTGTTGCCAGATTTAATATTCAACAATGGGAATCAATAACGCTCGTTGCTTTTGAATTCAAGTGAGGCGATTCCAATCGAATTTCGATAATTGGGGCAATCCAAGCGCAAATTTAAATAACGAGCGCTCGTTATCGAGGGATGCCCAAACACGTGCTTTCAAAAGCCACTGAACGCCAATTTGCAATGCGATCTTCCCCAATTTCCTTCGGCCGATGAAGACCCGATACAAAACCGTAACTTTTGTGCGGGGACATTACGGCGGAAGTACCTGGGGAATGGCCGTCCCTCACCACGACGATATCCGGGGAACGACGAAGTTTTAATTGGTAAAGTCCGAGGGAAAAATGGGTCAAACCAAAGGCGTGCAGTGATGGAGGGGAAACGCAGCGGCAAAAGACTATATCCGTTAATTGCCGTCAACACTGAGGAATGCAGGGCCGGCTGCGGACGGTTACGAATCGCGGTAACAGCATCAGATGAAAGCTATCGATGGGGCAACCATGAACGGGCATCGGAAAGAGCTATCAACGTTAACAACAATGAAGTTTGACATCAAGTAACTGTTCATTGTGTTCTACAATTACCAAAAGTGTCTTTTATGTATGTAGAGTGGTATAAATTATAAACCTTTACAACAATGAACCTTAGAATCTTGTAAATAATTACTGTACCGAACAATGACCAAAAGTGCCCCTGTGCGCTATGTACACAGAGGTCATGTGCCCAGTGTTGTTTGAAAAGAGAATACAGCAAGTAAACCTAGCTCTGACACAAAGAAGGTCACTGAATTGATTTAGAAAACTCAAAGTTAAAGAAGTCCGTACACAACAATCCAAACAAAATACTTAAAGCATTTTCATTCACCAAAACAGAAGAAGGACTTGGGCCTGTTACCGAATTGCCCCCTGCATTCACTCCTTCACCGCCCTCCGTAAAGAAGGAAGGAACCCTCACACTCCTTCCAGGCTTAATAACATAAACACCCCACCCACTTATCCTCCTCACACCTTCACAAAAGATAAAAGTCTTACCACCCACCTCTCCTCCTCACTATGGAACCCTTGAGAATGGAGACATTGTTTCCGAAATATGCATATGGCAATTCCTAGGTATAATTTCCAAATTTCCCATAGTTAAACCCTTGAGAATTGAAGCTTTGTTTCCGAAATGCGCATAGAGTAATCCTAGAAATAATTTCGACATCTCCCATGGTGGAACCCTTGAAAATGGAAGCTTTGTTTCCGAATTTCACATAAGGTGATTCCTAGAAATCGGTAATCTGGAACTTCCCGTTTGCCACCAAACGCATGCTCCACATGTCAACATGCCGATTACGGAGTGATTTTAAACCTCTAATTCATTGATAGTCGTGTTCTAATTTTATTTTCCTCTCAATTGTCTTTTCTTTTTCTTGATTCATTTCGTAATAATCACAAGTTGTTGCGTGTTCAAGATTCGGTTCAGCAGTAATCGCAATCTATATTACAAATAAATTATTGTCAATCATAGTTCAGAAATTGCATAAAATCACAAAAGAGATTTCGTTATCATAAACGCCAAAGAACGTTATGGCTTTGATATAACAAAAATTAATGTTAGTAAAGACATGAGCCCAGAGAACGGTTGGATGCTCATACCTTCCACTATTAAACACAGAAGTATTGGAGGGTTTATGAGGCTTACGATGCAAGATTAGAAGTGAGGTAATTTGCTTTTCGCTTGCCTGTGAAAGTAGCAAAACTGAAGAATTACCAAGCAAAAACTGAAAAATTACCAAGCAAAAACTGAAGAATTACCAATGGTCCAATGAGTAACACTTTTTGTGACATTCTGCCACGAGAAAACAGTTAATGCAGCCATTATTTAACATCGCTCGCACCTCACGGGCTTTCATATTATCACAGCTGAAACCAGAGAAAATATAAGATACATTTTCCTGTATCATGAACTAAAAGCAAATAAACGTGTACCATTCATTTACATGTGGCGATGGGAATAATTAATAACGTAATAAATAAATAATTAACCCTTTAAACTTTAATAATAA
>KZ308158.1:1438018-1449196 GCA_000376725.2 Ladona fulva
CTGACCAGTGATTTGAACGCTCTTTCCCTTACTCCTTTCCCACTCCGTTTTAGGCTCCTCATTAGAAAATGGAGATTCATGTAAGCCTTTGAGACTATGTTCTCGACGTGATTTCCCCATTTAAGGTTCTCGGTTAGCTTGACACCTAGATATTTGCATTCGGTCACGGCAGAAATGTTTCCGTTGTTAAGGGAGTAGCAATGCTGTATTATAGACTTTCTCCTGGAGAACTTGATATGCTTACATTTACTAACATTAATTTCCATCCCGTTTACTTTAGTCCACTCAGCTAATTGATTCAAGTCATTTTGTAGAAGTTCGCGATCCTGAGCCTCCGTTATACGCCTATATAATATGCAGTCGTCGGCAAATAATCTAATTTCGGACTTAATATTCGTTGGGAGGTCATTCACATAAATAAGGAATAGCAATGGCCCGAGAACGCTACCTTGTGGTAGCGTTCTCGGGCCAAATATATCTCACGACAAGCTATATTACATCATGAAATGTATTCTCAGAAAAATGCTGGTCTGATATTTTCTCGGAACAGTTTCTTTCATATTCTATCCGTAAAGAATAATATGGAACATACCAGGAAGAATATAAAGTTATAAGACAATGATGAAAACGGAGAGGTTCTGAGAAAACTGGAGGAAATCTATTTCGCCGAATAAGGAAGCGAAGATTCTTGTTGGCCAAACCTTACGGAGGAAGATCAAAAAGATAGAGGATAAGGAAAAGGCCAACAAAAAGAGAAAATTAGGAAAATGGAGGTCAACTTGCCGATAGCTGAAGTCATGCTATTCAAGTCCAGCGGTTGGACTGATCCTGAAAAACCCTTTCATAATATTTAGAGGTGACAAAACCAAGCAACGAACAAATTATCCAACTAATGCTCCCGGGTGGCAACTGTCCACGTGGTGGAAGGATAGATCGTCAACAGTCAAGTAGGCGATAGTCATTTGTGCGACAGCCGTTTGGGCGACGGCCGTTTGGGCGACAGCCGTCTCGGCGACAGTCCTCTCGTCAAAAACGACCCATCTTACGTTTTTGTAGTATATATCAATTCTGCCTTTAAAATTAAATGCAAAACTTTGGACTCGATTATAACTTCACCGTTCAAGACGGCGACCGAAAGATAGACGATATTGCTACTTACTGATATGAATTCAATCTATGTGCAAGAATTGATTTTTTTCTTCGTAAAACAGAATCTTCGTTGTCTCGAAGAGTTGTTTTCCTCCCGTATATCGTCAGTAAGCAGTTTGCAAGGTAACTGTATGAAACACTGAAGCAGGATTTCATTGATACTTCAATAATAACTTAACGAACAAGTTGCCTCTTTAAGGATAAACAGCAGCGAAACTTGAAGAATAAATCCAGTTAATTTCGAAACCTTTCACTTACGAATGTTCATTCTCTAAAAACTTGACCTTTGTATTTAAAATACATATAGATCTTTCTTCATAAAAAATAAATTTTGATTTTTTTGGAGAGGATGCGATAATCCTCTAACCAGATCGTAGAAAAAATATCGATGTATATAAAAATGTATATCTCTCAATTTGACCCTATAAGTATGTGCTTACATAACTAATAAATATACCTTTAAGGAATAAATTAAAGAAAACAATATCCATCAACATGTAGTGTGCAATTTATCAATTTTTGGGTCATTGTAATGATCTTTCCTTAAGAAATACTTGGAAGCTATTTTCGAAAACTAACGTCACCCACTTCTTAATTAGATAGAAATATTAAATTTGGTAATTCATTACAGAGCTGTTCTGTGTCGATATTTTTAGCAAAAATAACCAAAGATTGACTCCAAAAAAACTCGAAAATACTTTTTTAAGAAACCCATGTACGTAAAAGTTCTTTTTTATTGGTGCAGGCTTCCTTTCATTCACAAAATTAATTTATAAATAATGGTTATAGGAAATCTAAAAAGGAATAAAAGCAGAAAAATTAAACAAGGATTTTTCTTTTGGCAAGGTAATATCGTTTTAGAGAATTGGGAAAAAATATACGAAAATTTGGTTTATTTTTGTGGCTGTAAACAACTCGTCCCCATGGCAACCACAGCATAACATAGTTGAATCCGAGGGCATTTCGATTACATTTTCTGTTTAAATTATAACGTGATTGATATTTATAAAGTTACAACATCACAAATTAACTGCAACATCACTGTCGACAGATATGTAATTCCATTATTGTGACGTAAACAATTATAGCGTCGGTATTTATCGTTGTAACATTCTATTTCAGCTCAAAAATATCTACTATCGAAGATAATTAACTTAATTAACATTGAACCTGCTGATGTTTAGAAGAATTAGTAAATCTATTTTCCAATATACATTATAAAAAAATTTCGCCATTTTTGAGTTACTTCACATCAAATTGAAAGTAAGGATATAAAACATAGAAATTATTTATTATAAATAAATAATGTTTGGATCAGAACTTCAGGAGAGACACTAATTACTTTTCCTAAGTAAAAATCCTCCTAAAATCAAATTTACAAAATATAACACCGTTGCTTTATCCTCAATATATTTTCGGCCCCAGAAGTCATCAATAACGAATTGAAAGGTCAGAGAAACCTCAGTTGGCCTCACGGATGTCTGAGTAGCGTTGGTGAATCGGCGGATGATAGTGAATTAATGAATATCCCTGATTTGTATGGTCGCAATCCGTAATTTAGGAGAGTTTTAGCACCGCAAATGAAAACGTGACAGACTTTAATGGCTCTCCCAACTCTGAACTAACTACTACAGTTATTACTTAACGGTCCCATTAGCGTAGAGCGCTACAACGAGGAATGACTTTGATGAAGCACTTGCTGTCAACCTTGTTGCAACAATTACTCTGAAAACGCCTTTGTTACAACAATTATTTTCACCGCGAACTCCCGATAACAGTAATGGCGAAAAAGCGTTGAACGACTAGAATACACCTCTGTAGCGACAATACCTTGAGCTAGCCTTCGTTGCGACAATGACCCTAAACTTCTCGAACCCGCATTTATAACAACAATTACTTTGACCGCCTCAAATTCCCAATAACTACAATAGCAAAAATAGCGGTTAACGATATTAATACGCCATGTTTGCGACAATAAGTTCGAACGAATTGATTTCACCTTTGTTGCAACAATGACACTGAACTCGTGTTTTCTACGACAATGACCTTGAACTATTCGACTGCGCCTTTATAGCGACAATTACTTTGACCACCTCGAATACCCAATAACAATAATAGCGAAAATAGGGAAAATAGCTGTAAGCGATTTGAATTCCCCATTGTTGCGACAATGACTTCGAACGAATTTCATCTTTGTTGCGACAGTAACTTTAAAGTAATTGCATTTTCTTTATAGTTAAGGCGGGCGAAGACTAATTAAGCAGCTTCGGAAGTTAGGGCATTAATTCTCAAGCCCTATTATCTTAACTGACGTCGACCTTCGCCATGTTATGTGGCTTGACTTTATGTAGAAATGGGAAGATTTTAGCTTCACTTGCCTCGGGGTTTTTGCCTCATATTCTTACACTTTTCATGCCTCTCACTTCGTCTACCCAGGATGCATATTCAGAATGTGTCTCTTATTCATCGCAGTCCCAAATTTTTCATTATCATTTCCAAAGACTTGGGTTTGTAATGGCCTCGGGATTACTCATCGCAAGCCTGAAACCTCTGGGAACAATGCTAGTCCATTGTGCTCGGCTCGAACGTCTTTCATTGTTAACTCTATGGCTTCTTGTCTTGAAGACGAAGATTTCAAGGCGGCCTCGATTAATACAGGATGGGTTATCGGGGTCTAATAATTAATATGTGGTTATCGTCTCGAAGACCTGCANACCGTTGCTTTATCCTCAATATATTTTCGGCCCCAAAAGTCATCAATAACGAATTGAAAGGTCAGAGAAACCTCAGTTGGCCTCACGGATGTCTGAGTAGCGTTGGTGAATCGGCGGATGATAGTGAATTAATGAATATCCCTGATTTGTATGGTCGCAATCCGTAATTTAGGAGAGTTTTAGCACCGCAAATGAAAACGTGACAGACTTTAATGGCTCTCCCAACTCTGAACTAACTACTACAGTTATTACTTAACGGTCCCATTAGCGTAGAGCGCTACAACGAGGAATGACTTTGATGAAGCACTTGCTGTCAACCTTGTTGCAACAATTACTCTGAAAACGCCTTTGTTACAACAATTATTTTCACCGCGAACTCCCGATAACAGTAATGGCGAAAAAGCGTTGAACGACTAGAATACACCTCTGTAGCGACAATACCTTGAGCTAGCCTTCGTTGCGACAATGACCCTAAACTTCTCGAACCCGCATTTATAACAACAATTACTTTGACCGCCTCAAATTCCCAATAACTACAATAGCAAAAATAGCGGTTAACGATATTAATACGCCATGTTTGCGACAATAAGTTCGAACGAATTGATTTCACCTTTGTTGCAACAATGACACTGAACTCGTGTTTTCTACTACAATGACCTTGAACTATTCGACTGCGCCTTTATAGCGACAATTACTTTGACCACCTCGAATACCCAATAACAATAATAGCGAAAATAGGGAAAATAGCTGTAAGCGATTTGAATTCCCCATTGTTGCGACAATGACTTCGAACGAATTTCATCTTTGTTGCGACAGTAACTTTAAAGTAATTGCATTTTCTTTATAGTTAAGGCGGGCGAAGACTAATTAAGCAGCTTCGGAAGTTAGGGCATTAATTCTCAAGCCCTATTATCTTAACTGACGTCGACCTTCGCCATGTTATGTGGCTTGACTTTATGTAGAAATGGGAAGATTTTAGCTTCACTTGCCTCGGGGTTTTTGCCTCATATTCTTACACTTTTCATGCCTCTCACTTCGTCATCTACCCAGGATGGATATTCAGAATGTGTCTCTTATTCATCGCAGTCCCAAATTTTTCATTATCATTTCCAAAGACATGGGTTTGTAATGGCCTCGGGATTACTCATCGCAAGCCTGAAACCTCTGGGAACAATGCTAGTCCATTGTGCTCGGCTCGAACGTCTTTCATTGTTAACTCTATGGCTTCTTGTCTTGAAGACGAAGATTTCAAGGCGGCCTCGATTAATACAGGATGGGTTATCGGGGTCTAATAATTTATATGTGGTTATCGTCTCGAAGACCTGCAAACTTGGTCACGTACTACCGATTTAGAGAAAAATCAAAACGGGCTACAGCACCTAAAATAATCTTCCTTTCTTCCTCCATTAAGTATAAGAGAAAAATTTTAAACGAAATGTTACACAAATCTGAATTCTTCTTACAAGTAATACCAATAAAAAGTATGAAATATTAAACATTTCCTAAGTCAACAGACCAATATCCC
The DNA here is from genome assembly GCA_000376725.2 of Ladona fulva. Classification (NCBI taxonomy): domain Eukaryota; kingdom Metazoa; phylum Arthropoda; class Insecta; order Odonata; family Libellulidae; genus Ladona; species Ladona fulva. Next base: position 1,443,407 of record KZ308158.1, read on the forward strand.
TTGCCAAGAGAAGAGAATGTAAGCTCTTTATGAGAACGGTATGTAACAATGAATGTAAAGCTAGTGATGTCTAATAATTTATATGTGGTATATAAGTATGCCAAAAATGAAAAAAAGCTGTATGTGCAATCGAACATTATAATTCAGTCCAATATCTCTTTGACTCATAATAAACAATAATGCTTTTATAAAATTTTATAACATACTAAAGTAAAAAGTTTATTGTTGTATAAATAATACTTTATATGAAAAAATAAACTAAAAATCAATAAATCCCTTGTTTTTGGTCAACAGTGGAACTATATGCATCGCGGAGATGTATGACTAATAAGTGAAGTAGGACTTACGAATAGATAATAAATTCCTCAAGCGTGTTCGGATCACGACTCTCATTTAATATCTTCACTAGTACCTAAAGGAGAGTTATTTACGGAAGCATCTAACAGAAAATAGTTCATATTAAACTTCAATCGTGTAAATTAATGTTTTTTTCATATATCAGAGGTTCAGCGACAAAAAAATTAAGTTAAAGTGATATCCAACGAAATAAACCAATATATCTTGCAATGTCTCCTTGTTACTTTTATGATACTAAACCTTAACAAGTAACTCAAATGTTTATCTATTTACACGTCTTATTTGCTAAGACATGACTTCCTCTCTTGACTTTCGATGCCACCCATTAAATTCCGTACTTTGTGCAGAAACTCTCATCCTACGGAAGTTTTTATCTCTTTCACCTCAATAACTTCATCTACCATTTCGCCCGTCCATAAAACCCTATCGGCTATCGCAACCGTGGCATCTTTACTGCGTCTTCCATCCCAATTAAGGACGCTCTACAAATACGAAAACTGCTCCATCTAGCCTCGTTCTAACTCATCTAAAACCGAGTCCACCATGTCAGTGACGTATCCCGTGAATCACATACATTACGTCTCTTCTACTTCAGAGGCGATCCAGGTAATGCCAGAGGTTTATGTCTTAGTGTAACCCTTTTAAAATAACGTACTTAGGCGTGTTAACCTTTTTTCGTGTTCTTTCCAAATATCGTCACTTTTACGCGCGTATTTGAGAAAGAAATGCATATCACGGGCTTTGTAATCGAATCATCTCTGTGTTCTTTTGTTTTTAACTCACTGAGTGCAACAGTAACGATTCTTCAAAGTAACTCACTTTTATTTATTTATCGAATTTATCGTATGGCCACCATCTCACACACTCGATTAGGCTTTTGACTAGATTAATGTGAATACTAGAATAAATACTAACTACTATGATAATAATATGAAACTAGATTAATACAAATATAACACCATATTAAAACGATAAGGTCACAAAAAGTCCTACACTGGTTTACAGTTGTAGTCAAATGTTAATAGACAGTTGATTCAGCCAAAACACAGCTGCTGGAATCAAATCGATAAAGTCCTGCTGAGTACCACTGAACGAGTATATAGCACAGTCAAACACTGTGTCTTATGGTTTGGGGCTGACCACATTCACAAAGAGGTGAATCCAAGATGTCCTCACTGAAAGGCTTTGATACTTCGTTTACGATCGTAAATGCACAGAGGAAATTTTAATTCATCAAATTTTTCGAAAATGTTGTTGAATTTATCCCAGTCAAATTCGGAGCGATTAAGATTAAAGTATCCCTGCTCTAACAACTCTATGGAAGAATCTATTTATACCATGAGTACACAACTCGATGGGAAGAGTGTTAAGATTGCTTGCTATACATTCTTCATGACTCAGAGCTAACTTTAAGGTACAGGTAGTGGAAAAGTTATGTTATACAAAGGTTAATCAATGTAACTTTGGCACTTTTGCCGATCTGAGATTAAATATGAGAAAAGAAGAGGATATGGGACTTTTCGCCGCCACTAATTTTTTGAGGAATGAAAATGCTACATATGGAACGTTTGGAATTTTATCTATCAATGAACTCTATGATTTTGTGGAGATTCTATAAACGTAATCTAGAAGAAGATTAATACCCGATGATACCGTGAACACGGCGTTTGCTTCAAGACGAAAAAATTCTTTGGCTTATTTGGGTTGCGGTGAGTTGGAATGGGTTGGATTGGAGGAAGGTGATTCTAAGTAGCCTAATTGTTTTTATTGTCCTAAACTCCCAGGTGAAGTTCTGGCCGTACCAATTAAGTACGTGCAGATACGTGCAGATACGTGCAGCTGTACTATAATAAGCTTATCTACGCTTTTAGTCTATTTTAGGGATGTAAGGAGGGGGTGTTAGAAGAGGCAAGCTAGCCTCGATCTTGCAATAAAAAAAGTCGCGTTGTCTTTTCTATTCGTTGTTGTTGTTATTATTGTTGTTATTGTTGTTTTCGTTGCTTCTATCGTTTGTCGTTGGTATCGTTTTTGTTGAATCTATTGTTGTTTTTATTATTTTGGCCAACAATATGCTTTCAATCAATCGTTTTAAGTTCTAAAAAGAATGCTTCATCCACAAAACTTGTAACTAAGATAAAGCGACGCAATAAAATTATTTCAATGTAATCGTTTATCAAGTACCCCTCTATCTTTTATTATTGGCAATGTTTGAATTACCATGAATTATGAATTATGAGTAAAAATTCGTTTTCATAAAATACACAAGTATAAACCCCATAGAAAACTTCGTTGCTTTACTATGGAAACAACAAAAAAACCAGTTTTTAATTACAATGCGTAGTATTTGCATAATTCACAAGAATGATGGGTAGACTTCTACATATTACATAGTGACATATGCAATATACATATTATTATTCTATAATCGCACTACGTAGACTTACTCAACAAATATAAAATTCTTTCTTGAAACAAAAAACCAGAACACTATGTCATTGAGAGTTTATAAGCAGTCTTATTGAGGCCCCAATGTAGAAGAGGCCCTCACATAGTGTCTGCTGTGCCAAATTACAAATCTGTCCCTGTATATGCCGAAAGAAAATTATGGAATTGGTACGTTTCTTGTTAGTGCGACACCTACTTTCTCAAACAGATCCTGTGTTTATAAGAGGGAAATTTCAACTATCATCACCCTGAATAACCTTTACGACGCAAAGGACGAGGACGAAAAAATGATGAAAAACTTTATCACATTATTTTAGTGTTATTCTCGTGTTATTTTTACCCTCGTAACGTTAATCTCTTGTAATACATGGTGTAAACACGATGACGTCATTCCCAGATTTCCCTTGAGAGCAAACAATTTCACACTTCTAATTTAAAAATTCATTCTTGAAAAATTTCTTTCGGGCCTTATGGGAATCAGGCCTGTTAATCCGTTTTCTTTCCCTTGCTCCCAGTTTTGGTCTCAGAGGGTAAAGCGCGATCTGTCGGCGAAACGGCTTTAGGAGTGTTTTTAAACCTCCAATTAATTAACAGCCGTGTTCCATTTTCTTTCATTGCATGTCTCGTCGTATTTTTTGCAATTTTATAAGGTGGGAAAACTTTTTTTGTCAAATTTTCAAGCAAAAAATCTACAGTTACAGCAGCTGGAAGGGTGACGAATTAAGACTACTCATCACACAATTGGTGGGTTGTTTACCTACTGATTACTCTTTGCCCGACTATTTTTTTAAAATCTATAATGGATGCTTCCCAACCTTCTGTGTTTCCTATGATTATGGTGCAGTATCCAAAATATGGGCATAAATTGTTTAAACAGTTTAAACAGCTTCAAAAGTCTCCTGTGTATGGAAAGAAGTGTTTTTAACAGATTTAACAGCTGTCATGAGACAAAGATTGTATTCTTAAAAAAAATTAAGAACTTTAAAAAAATGAGTATCACTACTCAATAAGAGATTTCTTTAAAGATGTTGATATCAGTATATATTGTAATGGTGGTTCTGCATATATGGTAATAAGTATGCCACTCATATAAATTTTTCACGCAAACACATTTCCAATTTTCCAAATTTTATGCACCATGTTATGTATCACGCTATTTCTATGCATCAAGCAAATTTTATGAATTGCACATTTTATACATTCATACATTTTGGGTCATGCTAATTTTATATATTTTGCTACTTTTATGTAATGTACTACATTTTATGGATCATGCTACTTTTACATATTATGCTACTCATCTGAATTGTATTAAATTTTATGCATCATGCTACTTTTATGCACTATCCTATATATTTTTTCAAATTCCTAAATATACTATGTGAAATCTGTAACTTTGAAGTAGGGCTATAATGTAATCATAAGCTTTAAACAAGCAGCGACAGACGAGATACCAACTTGCAAACAGATTTTCCTTTGCTCTCTTAGTTCTGCAGGTGTTATGCATCAATAAACTATTCTATTTCTATGCTACGGGTGCATGTAACTAAAAACATTACTTTTCCATGTCACACATTCCCTAGATACCTTGCTTCAGGGCATCATGAAGATTAATTATGATGATAATAATTTTCGCATAAACGTTTATACGCACGATATAGCGAGATGTCGTATAATTCTCGTGAATGCATGAAATTGTTTTATTCCCAAGGACGCGGATATTTGACAAACAGCCCCCCAACTGCCTTTCACTCCTCATAAACGGCGTTTTTACGAGTTGCGACCGCTTTCCAATAGTCCGAATACCTCTCAAAAGCCATCTCGCAGCACTCTATCTCTACTGGTGAATAAAAACGCCATTACTCAACCAATCCTGACGTCGCCACGGTTGCAGAATCGGTAAACAACGGGGCGAGAGGAAGAACAATGATGGATTCACGGGCGCAAGACGTTTATAAATCACAGCTGAAATTGGTGTTTTTCTACTACACCCCACTCTGGCATCCACGGAATTCACAGGCAATATACTCTGTACTTCAATAGAAATACGATGAAGAAAAATGTTCCCTCTGGCGTTAGCTTGTCGAAATCGATTTTGCATCTTACTGATTCGATATAAATTTTGCATTTGTTTATCAGGGATTAACCACCCAATGGGAGGGAACACTGATAACTTTTTCACCGTCTTCGCGATAAGATTCTTCAGTCAATTGACTCAGATTTAAAAATTGACTTCGACTTTCGAAACATTTAATTTTTAAATGTATTGTGAGACATCAAGTACAAACACCTTAATACCGTTTCGATAAACAACACCATAGCAACAACGTGGCAACTGGGCTCCCTTATAGCCAAGTCAGAACCGTCAAAGCACCTTCGAAATTGCTACAAGGCATCTTTGATAAGTAACGCAAAGCATCACATTTCCACAGACTTGGGGGATTATATAAGGGCAGAGTATCTAAAAACGGATATCATCTTACGAGGGATTTACAGCTTAAGAATGAATGAAGAAACGATGATTCCCTTAAAGCCTCGTAAATATGTTTCCTTGTTCATCACAGTGGCAGATTCTTCCCGATGACTAACACATATTCGGATCTTTAAGAACAAGGTTGATAGTAACAAGTCAAACTCATTTCTGTTACCTAAATTTGCGATCACATAAAAGGAATTCCGGGGCATTATATGTCAAGTGGGCCAATCTTAGAGAAGTGCATTTCAGATTTCAATGAAACTTTTTGTGCACATTAACGCATATTCTCCATGAACATTGGACAAGTTTTAAATCCATCGGTGAAATACTTACTGAGATATACTCATTTGTTTGACCCCCTACAACAGTCTTCTACAGTATTATATTGAGTTTTTATCAACTTTGAGACTCGTTATCTCAGGCAGTATTCCGTTGAGAAAAACAAAACTTGGTATTCCTTCGCAACCTTTGTTGCCCTACTACACAAGATATTAAGAAAACTTTTATTAGCA
>KZ308158.1:1450343-1480503 GCA_000376725.2 Ladona fulva
TGACTTTAGCTTAAACGAACTAAGAACTTAAACAATAATAGTACCAGAATCTAAACGTATGCCTCCGTTGATTCTAATATTTCAATTGTTTCCGCTCTTCTCACCTCTTTAACAACATAAACCAAGTTATAAGAGAACAAACAGTTTGCAGAGGTCATTGTTACAGACAAAAGGACATTTGAATCGATTAATGAGTAATTATCGGGCGCCATTGTTAAAAACATCTAACAATGGAAGGCTAAAATAATCACCGTAATGGAATAAACTGAACGTAAATAAGGGATTGTTGAGTAATAATTTCTTTCTGAATAATTAATGAGTACAATTATTATCAACTGATATCGATAAAATTGAATAAATACTAATCATTCAGCAACTCCGTGTTTCACAATTAAAGAATAAACTTAGATTCAATTATAAAGGCGATGTACTGAATAGAATTTATAATAATAAATAATTTCCTAAAATAATTCATTCATGTGTTCATAGCAAATCAGTACAGATCTGTTGCATTTCTTTAAAAAATATATTCATTATAACATTGTTTTTATTACATTAGCGTTTTAATTCATTTATTACTAACATTAAAATACAAGTTATATTTTTACACGATAATTAATTTATTATTATACAATAATAATAATAACAATAAAAATGGTAAAACGTCTTTGAAGGTCAAAATTGAGACTTTTTAGTCACTTCTTACATCTAATTTATGGCTAATTTATGATTAAAATGTTTAAAACAAAAGTTTTTTATTACTATGTTAAATATAGATATTAATTGCCATTCAATTACCTCAGCTAATTGAATATTATCGTCATCTTAATTGTTACCGTGCAGATTAAACTTCCTTAAATTATAAACCCTTACGTTTCTGAAACTCTATGATTTTCTTCATCATAAAAATTATTATTTATCTCCCTCTCTTAAAGTCTCGCTTCTCCTGCTGGTAGCAGAGGTTCTTTTTACTCCGTTCACCCATCCTTTTCACACTTAATAAATAAGATTTAAAGGGAAGAAATCTGGTTCCTAGCTCCATTCCACCTTCCTGTTAATCACAGCATATTCACGACCTTTCAACTCTATCTGTCCATTTGAACCCGTCCGCAGCTCTGTGTAATAGATTAGATCTATTGTTTGATCACTCAACCGACTACATTTGGCTATGAAGGCATTCGACGTGGAAACAGACGCTCAGAATAGCTCCACATTCTCTCGATCGTTTGGAGGACTGAATGAAAATATTTTGTTTACCTTGGCAACGGCCGGAAGAGTCGATCAAAGCGGCGGTATTGTTTTTTTCCCTCTGCATTCTGCAAACAGCGATGAAAATAGGATGGATCCAGAGCTACGTGAATTGAATCGATTTAGAAGTCAAATAAGTTCGTAAAGTATTAACGAAAAAGAGTTCCCTAAAGTAGGGAAGTTGCTTTTCGATTTATTTTCTAATGAATAGAAAGGTAGGCGAAACATTTTTTTTTTTTTTAATCTTTTAGCAATCTTTTCACCTCAGTTTTTCGTAATCAAAATGTGCACACCCTACTAAGGTATGAGTGAGGCTAATTAATGGCCTCCTAATAAAATGCTACGAAATGTGTTACTGGTAGTGTCATAATATTTCTTAAACGTCGGCTTGTTCCGCTTATAGCACTCTGGCTCTGTGAGGAAAGTAAGGTACCTCACTCCTCATCTTGCCTAGGAAGCCTCATTTCCGTCTCCTAGCCCTTGGTTGCTAATGGTAGAGGGGATGAGATCCCAACCAACCTTCGAGCTGACCACCTTACAGAAAACTTTGCCAAACATTAAATATTTCCTGTTTGCATAAAATAAGCTACTTTCTGCACACCTCGCCTCAGGTACGACTCCTTGTCATTCCAATCAACTCGTAAAAGAAATTTTCGTAACTTTCATTCTTAATTAAATAAATATAGAAGATAAAATAGGAAGTAGAATTAAAAGGAAAATCAGGAAGATTACATAACTGCTGTTAAAGTAACGGAGTTATTAGGAAGGATAGAATAAGTGTGAAAAGGAAAATAGTACCATTACAGTAGCCAATATATACAATACCACTCCACACATTCATTTTACGAGGTGGATTTGCGCAAGCCCAATCCCAAGTACGAAATTTTCGTTTTTAATTTCCGATCAGTAATTACAATGTACAGCGCGTAGAGCGTGGACGCTTTTAATTTGGATTAAAGGTTCGATTTTCAAAACAATGTATACCCCAAGGCTCCGTAGTAGGTCCTTACATTTTCTAAAGCACCCGTCATCCCATTTTCGCTAATCGTGGAAACTCCCTCGTTTGGAATAATGATTTGGGTTTCGAGGCCGGCGTTCCCTCCAGTGGATCACCTTCCTCGGCGCTTAACCCTTCGAAATGCCTTATAAACTTCTTACGATCCCTTAATCTGCGCCACGGCCGTTTCTCAATTCAGCGGGTCAGATGTTCTCAGCCTAATACCTCCGGGATGGAAATTGGGTTGAAAGGAATGCCATGTATGTAGAGCTACCGTGGGAGAGTGTTAATTATTTATATTATATTATATTTAATTTTATATTTTGTGCACTGCAATTGTAGAGATCTAAAAATTACAGAATTTATAAATACAACTTTCCATGATTCCTGATCTATTTTTTGTATGAATTGTTGAACTAAGAGTTTTATGAAGAACATAGTTTTTCCTAGCTGATACTGCAGGAGGAATGGGGAATTCAGATTGATAAAGAAAGTAATGGATATTCACGGCATAAACACAGGGAAAATGTGGGCAAAATTTATTTAATGATTACTGAGGGAATAGTTGGTAATGAAAACTGTAGAAGAAGGCGTTAAATTTGTGATTATTAGGATGATTAGCTTGCTTGATACCGATATAGGAATATGATAAAATCGGTTGTCAAGGAAATAACAAGGAAAAGTAAACAGGTTAATAAATCAACGACTCCTTTACAGTAGGTAGAAAACCTAATTCGTATTAATGAAAAAAATTGGCAAACAATGCCGTTTACAATTATTTGAGGTAAAGCATAACTACTTTCTATAAATTATCATTAAAGTATACGAAACTTATGGATAATTGTTGAGAAGAAGTTAATGTTGAAATTACGTGTTGAGATTCCATGAAGGAAAGTCAATTAGAACGTAAACAGCGGGAAAGAAACTTTTTCTAGTGCCACATGAATCTTCTGTCCAAGGAAGAACGTGAGAGTAAATTGGGAAACGACAACTATATAGAAAAACAAGTGTTAACTTCACTAAGCAGACTCAAGTTAGGAAAAGCGGTAGTAGCTGATAAATTCAGTTCCGGGAATTGAAAAAGCCATTTTCGCAGAAATGAAAACGAAGAAAATTTCATATTCGGAAAATATATCTGAAAAGTGAAGGTGTAGAAAGAGGAGAGATCGGAGGTCAATCTGAGAGAGGGCCGAAAATTTCCCGAAAGAAGCCAGAAAATAAATATTCCACGCATAATTTCAAAGGAGAAGAAAATTTGCGAGAGGTCGCTCCGATCGATCAAAATGAGTAATCCAATAAATAAAGGAAATTGTATGTTGAATCGAGGCTCGCTCTGGAGGGATCAAACTGACATTGCGGATTGTATGTGTACATACAAACATAAATATTTATAGATACACCAGTACACTTTCAAATTCATCAAAAGTTTGAACTTCATTGTTGAGTTAATGAGATTGTTGTACTTAATCGGCTAAGTTCAAGTTCATTGTTGAGAGACTGCTGAATGTATTTATCGTTGAACCTTTTTAAATAATCATTCTTGGCGGTTGTTTTCACAATCAACTACTTCATTTGGTATCATTCAACAATGTACACGCGTATAAACACAATCAGCGGAAATATTTCTGTTTGAAAACAGACATCAATAACAACAATCTAGTTAATTAAAGCCTATATGTATATGATGAATATTTTATGTAAGCGTGTATATGTACATATTTATGTACGTATTTATGCAAAGGTAGGATTTAGGATCTAGGTACTTTTTAGCTACGTGACAAGTGCTTGTTTTGAAAATAACTTAAGTATTATGTAGTTCTTGTTAAGTATGAAAAACTTTAAACAAAGAAAAGACAATGAAATAAATCACCTTTAATATTAATTTTAAAACGCCTAAATAAGTATTGGTTATATTTTTTTATTTTCATCTAATTGGTTGTCTCTGTTTGTAAGTTCCAGACTTCGGGGTCAAAATGTATTAACACTAGAATCGGATATGGGTAAATAACATGGGAGAACCCATATCCGTAATACATGTGGACGAGCGCTTAAGACAAATAAAAATCTTGATATCTAGCCCTTTCTTCAACATCCATTGCACATTACAACAATCGCGGTATCTTCCGTTATAGTTGTCGGCATTGTTAAGAAAACAATGAAACGCCGACAGCTTTATATTTCCATTGTTGAAGGTCCTCTCCTCGCTTCCAACATACAAGAGTGACGCATAGGAATCAGTGACGCCCAAATCCGATCTAGCAAACGTCTACGTCCTATAATGCTCACGAAAGGAAATTAAAGAACGTATTACTACCCCGTTTTATTTATATTTACCCGATTTAATTCAGTTCTATCGAGAAATATTTTATTTTTGACCGAAATACAACCTAAGGTGTCATTCCTATCTTCTAAGAAGTAATCCTCATTATGAAATATCTTTACAGCAAGATCAAATATGGACCTGAGTCCTAATAAAAGTATTCAGGTCGCTCCTGACTTATTAAAACACGCGAGAAAAGAATGTACCAGAGGAGGTGATCCTCAAAACTTCCACTCGGAGACTGTATTTTGACAAGGACATTTTTGAGGAGATCCAGAATCCGTGAAGAGGATCAAATAATCTGCCGAGGACTTAGTAGGAGTGAGGCGTTAAAGGAGATGTACCCTTATGAACTGGCTAGATAGAACAACCTGGTCCGTCCCTACAGAAACCTTAATGTCCGCTGGAATTTCTCTCATTTCATAAACTGTAAAAAAACGGATCCCCCCATTTGAAGGACATTTGACCAATACTTATTTCCCCGGCTCTCGTTTGACTGATATGCCATTGAAAAGATGTAGCTAGACCAGAAAAATCCAGTTAAATACCATTTTTTAATGCTGAATGAATATTAGTTCTACAAAAGGAGTCAATAGGTCTTCCAAACATATTTTAATATCATTTGCAAAATTATTTTCAATGTTAAATTTTTTTAAATTTCCTGACTTTTGCTTTCACATTTATTAAAAAGTTTTGAATTGTTAAGCAGGGTCCAATCAGATAATACAAATGATTACACAAAAAATCTCTTTTTGTGTAATAATTTGTTTTTATGTATTTATTCATTTATTATATCGTATTTTCTGTTTGCGGTAAGTAAATTATTATTATTATTATCATTATCATCTTCATCGTCGTCCTCGTCATCATCATATAACCTTGGGTAAATGCTTGAATATTCAATTATATCTGTCTATTCTATGTATGTGTGTGTACATTTAAATATATGTTTACCTCGAAATTTTGCGATAAACCATTGTATCAAAAGCGAATATTCTAAGGCTTTTTCCCAATGAATGTATGGCATAGTCTTAACATCTCCTTAGTTAAATATATTAACTATGGAATAATACAATCAATAGGCATATAATAATTAACAGGAAATAATTCAGAGGCATTAAATTTTAAACAAAAACGCCTATTTTTAGCCTTTAAGATTGAATAAATCATAAGGAAGTAATTAAATGCTTCTTTGTGTATGCATGGTAGTTAAGCATGAAGCCATTTCGATGATAGTGCTATTTTGTAAATTTGTAGCGATTTTTAAGGAGATTACAGACAAAAAAATCAGGCCTGTCGGCAAGACGGGATGTCGGCGAAACAGTTTTCGGTCAAATGTCCCACCACGTATAATCGAGTGTCGCTCAGCCGAGATAAAGGCAAGTAATATGCCTTTCCGAGTAATATAATCTTCAAAACGATGATTTTTTTATGCGGAAGATTTTTAGATTAGGATATAACCAAGGAAATGAAAAGCCTTTCGGGCAATGAATGCCTTCTCTCTTACTTACGCCTTATTGAAAATATCCCAAATCTTGTTGCACTGGTTCTCTGAAGAGCTTTCTCGAGTTTCAACGGAAGACCAATTTCTCTGTCGTGCAAACAGATGGTTTATCTCTTCTCTCGACGTCAAATTATACATTATTATGTTAAATTATTTACGGTGGTTGCTAAGCAATACCTCCTTCTGGCCCATAACTATAATAATAATAATAATATCCTCTTTATTTATAAGGCGAATTTTAGTCGATTTAGACCATTATTACAATTACCTCTATATGAACGCACGCCCAAACAACCATGTCCTGACCAGGATTCGAACCCGGAACCTCAGTGTAGCGAGATTAGCACTCTAACCACCACCAACCGCTAACCCAACTGAATCCGGCGATGTCCTGATACATGGAAATTTTAACTTTTGATACATCATTGACACAGATGTATATTTAATGTCCTTTTTTTTCGATCCTGCTGATGGCAATGATGACGCGACAACCACTGAGGTATGAGTGATTCCAAGTAATGGTAATCGTACGAAAAATATTACTCATAGGGTAATTACGTTGCTTCTACAAGGACTCTCTCCTCTTTCTTTCTTTCCTCTAGCATTCTGGTTCCAGGAAAAGGTAAGGGCAAACGACCTCAATCCTCATCTTTCCTAGTAAGCCTCATTCCCTCTCCAGAGATTTCGGAGGGGAGTGGAGGGTTTGAGGTTAGGACTGAATACTTCACAGACAGACAAGTAGCACTTCAAGTATTTTAATACCGATCATTAAAAATTTATTCAGATCTTAATTAAATTAAATTAATTATAAGAATTAAAAATTGATTCAGACCTTAGTTTATCGGCCTTATATCTCATGATTAGTGGGCTGTTTTAGATACAAGTTTCCACAAACAATACGCTGTAGCAACAATTGGTAACTTCGAACAGTTCGCAGCAATTACAACAAACAGTGATCGAGTCGATTGTTTAATTGCTAACAATTAGAAATGCATTACAAGTCTAAAAATAACTTTTTCCGCTCAAGCTAATAAAAACCTCAGCCAACATAAAATTCCTCGTATTGCATCAGTTTATTAATCAGAATGAATAATTCTTTGCCGAAGAAACTTCCAAAACGTTTATACATTTTGTAGCAATTACTTTACTTAGTATTAGCAGAAAGGCTCCACTAAGGATAAAATTCACGGAGGAGGACGTTACTTCGTGGGAATTCGATAAAAGTCCACCTAATGTCTCTTTAAGAGTTTCATAACTAAACTACATGCTATAAGTTTCGTCGGCGGCTACTCTTGGATGCGGAGATAACGTGACGCCTGAGTGACGTAATCGTGATAGGCCCCCTCGTATCTACCCTCCCAATTGCATTGAGATAGCATTGCCCTCGCTTACATTTTCTGAATTATTTAAAAAAGGTATGAAATTTGTAGAGGGAAACCGATTTTTAATACAGACTCTTATTAAAGGTTAATAAATAAAGATTACTATTATAAAACTCAGAGCATTCTTCAAGACTACACCATATTTCTGACCAGAGTTTGGTTTCCCCGTGACACATGGTCGCTGTTCCACACAGATGACCAAGTCATGAATTTGCGAGAATTTTTAGAATTTTTTCATTGTGTTTAAGTCAACTCAGATAAAATAGAACATTGATATCGACTTTAGACGAATATTATTTTAAAGACAAAAAGTTGCTTTTTCGAAGAATTTATATCATGCCCAACGGCAGGTCGCCACAGGGAATTGCGTCAAAGTAAAGTTCTATAAAATTTTCAAACAGGCAATAGTTTCTGTTGGTAATAGCCTTCTCCAAGCCGAGGAAAAGGGAAGATATGAAGCTTTTATAGGAAAAGGGATATGAGGAGAGTGGAAAGAGGTGGACCTTGCAAGGTGATTATCAAAAGGGTTGCAACAAAGGGAAGAAGGGTCGAATCATTAAGGTAGGTAGCTAGGAAACGTTGCTTAGTTTAGAGGGTTATTAATAATAATAATTTTTAAATGAAGACTAATAATCTTTGTAATCGTACGCAACTTGGCAACAGTCCGTTCCCATAACACCGTCACTTTGTGGCGAGAACAAAGTAAATAATAATAAGTGTATAACAATCATAAAAATCGTGTTTATTTGGGCGAAATTGAGACTAAAAGTCTCCTCTTCCATCTAATCCACAAATAAGGATGACTGAGCTGGCCAATAGGTTCCATCGAGCCATAAATAATATCAGAAATTCACTAAGATAAAAGATAAGTAATTTTCGATATCCGCCGTTACAACAATCCCATTTCTTGCAACAATAAAGGGATTAATAATTTAGATATGAAAATAAACTATCATCAAGGAAAGAAGTTCACTTCCAAATTTCATCGAACTTATGGAAATGCGGAATGCTTATCGTCAGAAGACGCCCACGAATTTGCAAAAAAAATCATCGCTCCTTCGCGCGGTTTGCGGTTTATTTGCAAAAATCCAGGTCGCTAGGAAGAGAGCTGAGGTGATGATAGAAGGGTGCGTGCAGATTCTGGGTAGGATAGAAACACTGCGTTCCCATTGCTTCCAGATGAGTGGGTCTCTTACGAAGCGAGCGAAAATCCCTCTCGGGTCACCAGATGCGAGATAAAGCACGTATGAATTAAGGTGAAAGAGTAGGAAAGACTCGAGAGCTGTCAAATGCGGTATGTACGTTGGATATCATCGGAATGTTTTCTGGAGGAAACAGCGGTTTTATTCAGCCTTGTCAAGTCTGGGAGTATAGCTATGGGTGTCTGGCGTTTTTATTATGAACTCATTGGAAGGACAATGGAATGAAGAAATCATAATTAATTAACTACTTTCGTGATTATTATTCTTATTTATTCATTGTTGCTAATTCTAGTATTAATTATTTCATAATTAGGTGTTATACTGTTATTCATTTTATGATTAAGGATTTTATTATGAATTGGAGAAATCATAATTAATTAATTTCATGATCATTTCTATTAATCATGCATTGTTGCTAACTTTATTATTATTTATTTTATAATTAGGTGTTATCATCATCAACATCTTCCTTTCAAGGATTAGGCATTCTGCCTGTTCCGGCTTCACCAACGTAGTCTTGGTCGTCCTATATTTCTTTTCCCTAATGGCTTATATTCAAAATTCTTTCTGGGAATCCTTTCCAATTAACATGCTCTCTACATCTTTCTTCGTAATTTTTTGCTACCTCTGTCACTGGCTGTACTCTTAATTCTACTCTAATTTCTTCTTTTTATGTGGTCCTGACGTGTACAGCATTTTACAGATCTAAGAAATTTTATTTCTGATGCTTCTTATCTGATATCTCTGATATCTGTCTATAATTTTTAATTAGGTGTTATATTGTCATTAATTTTATGATTAGGTATGTTATTGTCGTTTACTTATTTTATTATTAAGTATCGCATTGTTATTCATTTATCACCATTCATTTTATTATGAGGAATTACATTATTATTTATTTAGAACTGTTTACTTTATTGTTTGGCTTGCTATTGATATTTATTTCGTTATTATTTATTTACTATTAATCTATGA
The DNA here is from genome assembly GCA_000376725.2 of Ladona fulva. Classification (NCBI taxonomy): domain Eukaryota; kingdom Metazoa; phylum Arthropoda; class Insecta; order Odonata; family Libellulidae; genus Ladona; species Ladona fulva. The sequence goes on from KZ308158.1 coordinate 1,459,972, forward strand.
CTACAAATTCAATGAGTGAGCCGGCACTTTTTGGAAAAGCTACATTAAGTCAAGTTAAGAATTTTGACAGGAAAAATACTGAATTTAAACCTTTATTTCCACTATCTATTACCGTAGCTACTATTTTCAATTATTCATGGTCATTGTCTAAACTAAGTTAGGCTCTCCTCGTTGAAATAATGTAACTCAGTTACGTAATCAATCAATCTAAATCAATTACGTAATCTAACTAATATGGTAAATAAGAAATTCAACTTCTTTGTTGATCAACAATGCTTTTCTCCGCATTATTGATTAAATTATTCCTTCAAGTCTTTCTAATCGTTATTTTTACTGTATATTAATTGCAGTTACGTTAAGAGTATTTGTCGCAGAAACGTGCGAGAGAACCTGTTATAACGGCGTAATGCGTAATGAGAATCTGTCAATGTCACATTTGAACTGAATGAAATACTGAGTGGCCTTTTACGACGGGCTTTTACGTTGCTATGGTTACATGGAAAGAATTTGCGGAGGGATGGTGTGAGGAAGGAATACGAATCAGAAACAGGTAAACCAGGAAATATCTCGTCGGAAATTCATCAAAAGATGTTTGGATTAGTGGAAATGAAAGATATAGAGGAGCAATGAGAAATTATTGTCGTCATAGCATACGTCATAAACAAGCCTAAAAACGTGCTTTCTCTAAAGAAAATAGCGTGACTGATAGGACAGTGTTCAAGGATAAAGTAATTAACTCCCTTGCAGAAGATACTTAGGTTTGTACAAGAATACCATACAGATATACCGCCGTTATAATCGCAATGTGATTGTAGAATCATTCCGTTGTACTGCATTGTAGTAGTAAGCAATGGAATGTTAATTAACAATGGATAACATACACATCGAAGCGATAACAGTCCTCCGCCCTTAGATAGCATTGTTGATTTAATAAGGAGAGAATTTCAACAATCCTTGGGTAGATTATTGAGCATCCCATATTATTACATTAAACCAATTAACTCGATAACCAGGAAATGGAACTTGGACTTCGCTCACGATTGGGGCTTTAACTTAATTAAGGAGTAGTGATCAATACTCAAGTTCGCGCGTGTGTATCATTCTGGATTCATTCCATTGGAAATAATAAAAGAAATATAAATATGTCCAGGTACATACAGTCCAACAAGTTTATTTAACTCGGAAAATTCTGCAGTATCAAATTGTAAAAAGATTTTGCATTTTTTGTGGGTGTGTTTTCGACACTCGACTCAAATTGCAGAGCCATATTTTTCACTATTCGCTATCGCCATCACGTGTTATATACACTACCGTCATCACGTGATAGCCAAGGGCGTGTTCCCATTCAACAAAAAGTCCCACGTTTGAATTCATACACATGTATTTTTTTCTATAGGAATACACGTAAAAATTGTTCCTTCTTCCTGCAGAATTATTTTTCTTTCAGAAAACCAAATTGTTATTAATTAACCTATTCACTCAAGTCATTTACAATGGGGGTGACAATTTATAAAAACATCTCACTTTTACCTTAAAAAGGAAGTTCCCTATTCTGAATCGCGAAAACTTTGAGAAGAAAACGGATTTTCGGTTAAGTGTGTGAGTGTCGGAAAGAATTCGCATAGCATACATTGTTCAATTCACCCTGATTTATAATACACGTGGACGATTACGAACGGAGTTTAAACATTATAATATTCGATTACAGAAGAATAAATTTCAAACGAGATCGCGCTTTCCATTACAGCATCCGCCCCGTAAGTGAGAGATACAGGATCGTGTCCCGGTGCTGTCTGGCATCTTTAGAGTTGAAATTTCATGCTAATTAACTTGGCATCTTAAATCTTAATTTCTGACCCTTTCTTTCATTTCCAGCTCATCTTAGCTACAACAATCGCGGTATCTTCCGTTGTATCGGTCGGCATTGTTAAGAAAACAATGAAACGCCGACGGTTTTATACTTCTATTGTTGATGGTCTTCGCCTCACTTCGAATACACAAGAGTGACGCAAAGGTAATAGAATCAGTGACGCCCAAATGCGATCTAGCAAACTTCTACGGTCTATAATGCCCACGAAACGAAAGTATAAAACATATTAATGCCCCAGTTTTATTTATATTCACCCGATTTAGTTCAGCTCTATGGAGAAATATTGCTTTTTTGACCGGAATATACTCAACATGGAGGGTTTCTTTGTCCGGGCAACGTTTTTGCCGTCGACTTTACCGACGCTTTCAAAGGATTTGGCGACGATATGGCCATTCATCATTGAACAGCTTAATCTCAGATTGAAAAGGAGGCTAATCCCCCTCAAAAAAGTATGGATCTGTAAATTTAAGAGACTTTTTCTCTTTCCATACATCATCTGCGCATCGAAATGTGAAAGCTTGAAGCAATTTGGCAGAAAGGCAATGAATAGGGGCGATTTTATATTTCGATACTTTTGACAGAAGAGATTACTAGTAGAGATCTGGACTAATCGCCGGTGAGCGAGTAGTTTCATATAAGTATAGATAAAATGCGCAAAACTTGTAATCCTCGTTTCCTCTTTAGGGTCGCTGATACCGGAGGGGTTGATTTTGAAACTGGACTTTGAGCAGAATGCTGTAGGACATAAATAAGATTACACTTTACTAAACTAGGCTCTAAAAGGGTTAAATAAAAAGAAACTGTAGTTTTAACAATGAAATTCAACTTTGTAGATTACGTTTTACATCTTAATAGTAACACTTAGTTAACACTTAATAGTAAAACAATTCATTCAACTAATTATTTGGAATATTAGAAATGGCTATCTGATTTACATCGTTGTGTAAGCCGTGGTTCCTTTTGTTTACTATTGTCTATTGTTGTTTAGTATTGTTTAGTATCTGTCATTATTGGTTTTGATTATTGTTGCTTATTATTTTTATAATCATTTTGGGATAAAAGTTAAATTTCTATGAGTCAGCTTCATCTCCCAAGCATTTAGAAATCCCTATATGAAATGATACGCTGTAGCAACAATCAGAATTGGTAATTGAGTCGATTGTCTAATATTATAAATATTGTTTGCATTGTTGCCAGGGCGAGAAATATATCGTAATCATACTACCACACAAGGAATATATCGCAAGCATACTACCACTGAAATCAATTATAACATCCGCAGCTATCCTATTCAGGGTTCAGCAGAATTCCTATTATTTGCATTGTAAAACTATAATATCACCCAGAATTATTAATGTTTTACCCAAGCGTATCTTTCCAAGATTTCTCCGTGACTTTCTTATGATAGCCATTACACCCATCCACAGGTTAGCTAAGCTGGTAAATTTGGTTTTTGTGCCGTTTATAATAGTGACCGCTAAATTTCATGGAATCTTTTCCTTTCAAGCATCAATAAGGAAAAGGAACACGGCTGTGGTAAGACATTAGAGTTCGAGAAAAGCTCCAAAAAGCCGTTGTTTGCGAGCAAACTAACCGTTGAAGAATTCCCACCAGCAGGGGTTGGGGTTCTCCGTGGTCGCGCTTTGCAAGTAATGTTCTCAGTACGTAATTCGGCAACTGCGTTGCCATCTTCGAGAAAGAAGAGTAACTCCAATATCCAGGAACTATAGTTAAGATACACAAAAATGCGTAAATTATAAATAAATCAAAAGAAATATAGTGATAATAGACGTATTAATGATTACCGATATAATTTGTTGATCAATTGACAAAAACACTATAGATTTGCAACTACAACCTTTAATTCCGACTATTCCCAAACCCAGTAATTATTACATTACAACATCGCGACAATTATTACTCAAATCATTGTTAAAAACAATGAAGAACCCGTTGCTTTCGATCTCCATTGTTGAAAAACTTAATACTTCACTTCGCATTTCAAAAAATGACGTCATATCCGTCGCAGCGCCCTGCGGGGTACCCACCTCGCCCACAGTCCACACTGTGTATAGAATACAATAGACACAGGGTTCGTAAAAAAGATCGTTCTTCCAATGAACCCTGGTAAAGGGAGGGTGGGGGAATCCTTATAGGAAATATTGGTAGGTAAGACCTGCCTGAAAAACCCTCTCGGAATCATATAATACATTTCTAAAGGTGGAATCCGACCAAAAAAACGAATATGAGGATTAATCAAAATAATGCGAAAGATTACGGAAAAGAATCTTGCTGGAAGGGGATATAAACCGGTAAAAGGAAGAGATTATGTTGCACGCCCTGTACACTTCGCCCATTTGACGGAAATGAAAGAGACGGGGTTGAATCGGGCCAGATAATACGCTTGGTCCCCAAAAGGAGAAATAATCACGGAAAAATGAATGCTATTCGTGGAATCCTTTGTCAGAAGGCATGTGACGTGTACGAGACGATCTCCTCGTCGGCCCGGACTCTGCGACTGCCATCTGGTGTCGGGTTTTTGGGGGGAATGTTTTTCTTTCTCATTTTCCTTTCTTTCGCCACTCGATCGAATGCTTGTATGAATGCCTCCCTTATTTTTTCCCGAGCTCTTAATCGTGCAGGAATTCCTATTAAAGATGGCGTACAATGCCAAGTGGTCTTTAATTGTGCTTTATTGCTCGTGATAACGACATATATGTATTATTAATCCTGGTTTAATGTTAATCCGCACATTCCTCAGCAAAAACTTCTCTCTTTTGGTTGCATTAAATAGAGTTTTTGGCTAAAACATTTCTTCTTACGTTATCCTAAGCGAAACATCGCAGTTTAATCGGTACATTTAAAATTTGATTGCAAAAGTTCGAAGTTAAGAAGTATAGATACGGTATGCGTAATGAATAGAAAACCTGATAATTTTATAAAAATAAACCAAAAGAGATCAATTATACGACAGCCGGGACTCGAACTGGGATCTCTCACTTACTGGTTAGAGCAACCGCCCGGCAAATGAGAGTTACTGTATTTTTGACCCGGTTGTGTTAGTCTTATTTCTTTCAGAAGAGAAATGTGTTGATAAAGAATTAATTTAAATTATTAAACAATATTGGAAGAGAACTGCAGAGTGTAAACAACAAACCGTTGCCTATAGAAACGACTGTAGCCGGCCGATAACAGTCGCTTACGTTTATATGAATTGTGATGTTGAAATCAAAATATAGATACAAGTTCGCTGTGCTACATTCTGTTCTTATTTAATCTGAAGAAATTATTTTTCTCTAGGATCTGAAGGAGAGATCGAAGTAAAATCAGCTCGTAATGTTTTTTAACATTCATATACATCTACTAGATTTATCACGCCAAAATAAATAGTAAAACTTAGTTGGAAAAGATATCATTAGAAAACTGTCTTGAATCGTAGCTTTATTCATAGTAGCGATGTACTACATGATCCTAATGTATCCGATGTAGTTTACGATCCTAAGCTCCTTATAATCTGCTATATTAGTTATTGGACATTAATAGCATTTTATTCTTAAAGAAATCATGACTATCGATTGTTGTTATACAACTGATTATCTAAAAACTACTTTTGTGTACATACTTTACATCATTACGTTCTGTCATTCCCAACCATTGTTTAATCATCCATCCGATTGTTTAAATCAGTAATCGTTATGAATTACATGACAATACCTTTTAACAGCCAGCTAACATGTAACGTTTTCGAAACTTTCGTGTAAGCATTACTATGTAAAATTATGCAAACGTTAGTGTGCTTTATTAGTATGCTGGTCAAGTTGAAATTTCATCACATTTCTTACATGTATTAAAAAACATATGTAATCATATGTAATCGAGCATCGATAAAAATTTGCGTGCCCCCGCACGGAAACTTGCCCCACACTTGAATCTCAACTATCCCAACACTGCACGTCTAAATGTTCTGGCTCGATAGCTTAATTAGCTAACACAACCGCCCGAAATGTGGAAGATTCTTAAGCCCCGGTCCTGTCATATTTTTTCATGTTTGTGTTTCCATGTGGATGTTCCTCAGTGCGCACCATTACATGCACGGTCACCTTAACCCTTTTCCTAGCAACCATATTTTACTTGCGGTACATGGATGTTAAGATTGGTTCAAAAAGGAGAGGACGACCGGAACAAAGATGGGGGAATGTGGTGAATGATATTCTGAAGATGGGCATGAGAATAATGAATAATGTTTGGATATGTCCCAAGGAAAAGATATATTCAAGAAAAGGTCAGTTTGGAGTAGTATTGTGAATAATTGGCGAATAACGGGTATGAATTATACCAGCATATAATACATATGTACGTGTGAAAACTCCACGTATCAATAATAACCTTGTTTTACAACTTGCAGAGCCTTGACTTATACGTAGAGCCAAGTATAGCATGTAATTACAGCTGCAATGTAGTACTACTTAACCTACACCTTCTTTCAGCAAAAGTGTAAACAAACTTTTCCTTTATCAAATCAAGAGAAAGCAGAACGGACTTGAAGAGAGCTTTAGTTATACAGATCTGGGACGCATCGCCACACGTTGCTGCTGTTACCATAGCAACCGCACTTTTCTAGTCTTAATTAACGTATTACCCCTTGTCTTAATTTCTTTTGTCTTACTTTCCATACTGTTTGTACTGATTAAAACTATGACCCAGATAAAACATTAATTTTGTCTCTGAAAAAGTAATATTCACATAACAGTCGACCTCTTTAGCCTTAAAAAATGGACTACATGCTCGACTATTATTTGGGAATATACGGTTACTACTTACGAAGAAGAATTTATGCTAGAAAGTGGATCATCATGAATTTGGACCAAGTATACTTCTTGTACCTGATATTGACCCTCTTTCCATAATTAACTCATCCACAAATTTGTTTTGTGGTGTATCTTGTATATAAAGTAGAATGTTTATACGTGTGTATGTTCGTTCATACTTTGAAAATTGTTAAATGTCTTACCTGAACAGATAATAGGCTAATTTTTATTCACCTAACTGTTCGCGGTTGGACTCCAGGCGTTTAAAACTGTTTCCATAAAAATGCATGTAAACCTCACTTTTATCGCTTGCAGTGTTTATTTCTTTCGGAAAATTAAGTCAGAATGAATAACCGTACGAAATCGAGACAAGCATTAAAAGAAGGGATATTGAATGAAAATTCTTATTTTAGCCGTGGAACAGTGCTTTCGATTCAAATTTGCGAGATTTTGATGAAATAGACTAAAATATTGTGATATTTTGTGGTTGTAAACAACCGATCCCCTTGACGACTAAATCCATTGTTGAATCCGAGCTTTTGCAGTTCAGTTCACTTTAATCGCTTGCAGGGTTTGTTTCCTTTGCAAAATTAACTAGAAAGAACAGTCGCACGAATTTAAGAAGAGCATCAAGGGAAGGGAAACTGGTTAAAGCTTCTTATTTTGGTCGTCGAATATTGTTTTCCGACCGAAATTGCAAGACTTCTGACCAAATAAACGAATATTTTCTAAAATTTTAAATGTATACAAACCGTCCCCCTGACGACGAATTCAGTTGTTGAATCCGAGCTCACGCATTTTCATATTTTCCCCGTTGAGAATCAACGGGCAAATCAGCTACTTAAGATATAAATAGCGATGTATAAAGATGTAAATAGCAACTTTATTTCGCCTTTGTTAAGCCTCATATATGCGTGTAGTGTATGGGACCCTGCCGATAAGTGTTGTATGAGTATTTTAGAATTAGAAAGATGCAGCGAAAGGTGATTGTGAAGGATTTCTACGATAAATCAGTGAGCGTTACTCAGATGCTTCGGGACGCAAGATGGGAATCTTTAAAAGCTAGAAGATTTCCACAAAGGATTGATTTACTGGATAAATTTAGAGAAAGAACGTTCACAGATGATATAGTNTATTTATTTATTTGCACCATTAGACTACAAATAGGCTCCAGGCCAGGTGGTAGTCATCTTTTCAGGGGGAGAAGGAAATACAATACCCTGCCTGGTATTCACCCAAGTCGGGAGGGAAACCCCCCAAAACCTCCCGAAGGCAGTACGTCATTTCCTTTACAAAATTAACTAGAAAGAACAGTCGCACGAATTTAAGAAGAGCACCAAGAGAAAGGAAATTGGTTAAAGATTCTTATTTTGGTCGTCTAATATTGTTTTCCGACTGAAATTACAAGAATTCTGACAAAATAAATCAACGGGCACTTCAGCTACTTAAGATATAAAATAGCGATGTATAAAGATGTAAATAGCAATTTTATTTCGCCTTAATTAAGCCTCATATAGAATATGCGTGTAGTGTATGGGACCCTGCCGATAAGAGTTGTACGAGTATTCTAGAATTAGAAAGATGCAGCGAAAGGCGATAGTGAAGGATTTCTACGATAAATCAATGAGCATTACTCAGATGCTTTGGGAGGCAAGACGGGAATCTTTAAAAGCTAGAAGATTTCCACAAAGGATTGATTTACTGGATAAATTTAGAGAAAGCACGTTTACAGATGATGTAGCCGATATAATGCGTCCTCCGTATTACATAGGCCGTTCTGATATTATTATTTTTATTATTATTATTAAATCAAACGCTGAAAGTTAGCCAACTGGCTAGGTGGCAACGCAGTAAAAGTTTGCGAAACATAACAGAATAATAAATCATAATATCGCGAGAAAGATCAGGGAAATAGATGCTAGAACAAATCGATTGAAAAATTCATTTTTTCTGCAAACTATACGTGAAATTAACCAATTGGGGATATAGAGCCACGATGCATGTACCCCCTGCCACACGCCGAAAGGAGGCACGCAGGGTATTTACATAGACATATAGGTAGACGTAAATCTCATCAAAACAGCTGAAAAACGTTAGAGAAATTAAGCGCAGTATAAAGATATTAACATCGGATAAAGTACTCGCTAAGTCCGATTTAGGCTACAAAAACAGTCATCTTTTGGAATCAAAATTAATGCACTAAAATTGAGCCAACTTTCATATTCATAACCGTTCCCGTATGTTAGAGGAAAATTCTTCCCCGAGAATAGCACCCCAAAATATTCCCTCTGAAATAAATAAACGAAATAGGTCTCTGAGAGAAAAATATTGAGCAAGGAGCACTTAAAAACAAAGATTATTCATCGATAAAAGATTCAGCGAATAATCTTTACACAAAATATTTCTGTAGAATAAGATTGGTGTCTTAGGTTGCCAAGAGAAACGCGTGAAGGCAAGTGAAAGGCGGTCCGTTTATTTCCCTGAAAGCTTGAAATGTATTCAAATAAACAAGAAACTCTTCCAAGAATATTCTTTCCTTTCACCCAGATTGGGTAGTCCAGGGCAAAGTAGCAGGACGGCCATTTTATCATTCTAAATAAATGAAGGGAACATTAGCAATTAAAATAAGATCCCCAAGCAAAAAGGTGAAAGTGAAATATTTGCAGCAAACTTAGAAGAATTTTAATATGCATTAAGCGTCTATATTGGTACATATTTGTTGTGTTTGTTAACAAGAAGACTTACTGCCTAGCAACGCACTTACGAAATTTGTTTACTCTACCGTAACTTTTTTTACTTTCCTGACCGTCTATTATACGACATTTATTTAAGATGTAAACATGGGTACTCGTTTCCTAGCAACGCAAAACAAGTATTGTATTTGATGCCACAATATAAGATTCGGATGATGCAAGGAAAGCATTTAAGTGCCATTAGGAGTAATTATCAATAAAAATATATCATTCGAAGGAAATGCTGGAAGAAACCAATCTCCGATCAAAAACTGAACACCAAAGATTTTATTTAAACGGTGAAATATTAGCGGAAATTTTTCACGAGATTCGACTTTTTTAAAGATCTATATTTTTCTTCCTGGTTTTCCTTTATAAGCAGATTTGCTGCTTAGCAACGCCGGCAAAATCTCTGTGTGATATTGTAAGCAAGGCGTCGATGGTTCCAGTCAAATGTTTAAGTTCAATCATTAATAAAAAATACATAGCTCGAAAACATGTATGGCTTTTAATGATTCAAAGTAATGAGAGACCGTTAGCTAAGTGTTGATATAGGATAGCTAATACAGCCATCAAGTGTGATGAGTAAATTCCTAAGGACGGGGCCTCTTGAAGGACAATATGATCAGACATACTATCACGCCACCGTCTTTTCTATACCCTTTACCGCCTACCTATTAATTCAGGTAGCTTTATAGGATTTTTTTTCACGATTCTGGTTTTACATCAGCGACACCCTCCGGGAATCGAACCCACAATCGCTGAAGGGGAACGGCAATCCTGTGGCCACAGTTTTATTCAGTAGAAATAGCAAATTTCCTTATTTACTGATTTGGAGCTATTAGGAAGTATATCAATTTTTGAGAATTCTCGAGATCCTAAAAATGTTACATTGAATATTCTTGTTGGCTCCTTACGAATTTCTTAAAGTAGACAATATTCGATTACATGAAAATAATCATTGCCTCGCAATGGACTGCGAAATATTTTCTCATCCATGATCAAATTTTTCTTATCTTTCATTGTTAACAAGATATAGTGGCGATTGTTCTCGGTGTGGCTATTGTTGACCAGCTAATCTCAACGGAGTATGGCAACAATCAGCATGCACAAAACAATGGACTTCTTGCCTCAATGTATCCAATTTTCTAGTATAATTAATTAAAGTATTGTTTATAAGGGAAACAGTTGCTTGGAGCCTCATTTAAGTCAGAGAGTACATTAAAATCGGTTTTGTAAGTAAATTTTTAACCTCAGCAGTTCGCCTCTCCGTATAAATCTTCCTCGTTACAGAATGAGGACATCGATTTCGGAGTAGCAAGGGAAAACCTCTGGAACACCAAACGAAAACCTCCATTTCCTTTGAATTAAACGCTGCGCGTTCATGGAGCACTTTCAGGGAAAGAAATAACGCTGAACGCGATCAGCGACATATTTTCCGCTCGATTCCTCAGCTGCTATTTTTTCCCCGAGTTCCTTTGTTTGGTCCCGCTGGAGAGGAAGTAATTTTCTAAATAGGAAGCGTTTTCTGGAACGTTCCGAAAATTGCCGTGAATGTAAGAGTCGCTGTAAGGAAGGTAAGTTTTCAGTGGTAAGGGGGGGAAATGAGAATCGCGCGTTCGTGACTCTTGCTGCGTGATTTTAACGAGGATTCTTAATGGTCCGGATTACTGCGATAAATGGAGCGTGGAAGTTTCGCGATTGTGAATCGGCAAAGGGCTTTGCTGGTGTCGTTATTTAATCCAGATTGCGGTGAATTTGGCTCTTTGAAATTCATACCTTGGATGATTTTTATAGCGTTACCGGCTTAAGTGCTTTTATCTTAAACCAATATCGCATTACTGGCTTTTATAGTAGGATGTTGACGCCCTAAGACAACAATTAAGGAATAGACATTATTAATACATTTTTACTATGGTCAATTTATCATCACTGTTGAGGAGCTGGGGCAAGAAGATTTACATCTTTTATGGCACGGAAAGGGAGACCAATAAGAGATGAGTACATTTAGGTGTATCCTAAACTTATATTATCTGTAAACTTGGAGAAGCTAATTATCTCCGTAGATTACAATGGAAAACCAGTCTCTCTCAACTCTGTGTTGCCACTTGTAACATATTGCTTTCATTCTTTCTTAAAAACAAGTAATTAGAAATTACTAGTAAATTTTAAATTACTTTCTTCACCGACCTCCGATCGAATCTCGATTAGATTAGTAGTAGTATTGCTTAAAAGTGCTTCGACAGCTTAAGTAATTTCGCACGTGAGCATTCACCGGGGTTCGAACTCGGAACCGCTTTCATCGAAGTCGAACGCGTTGCCCACTTGGCTATCCCGATGGAGCCTGATTAGATTTTTATTTCAATACCTGATAGTGGGTGATCTGGGTTCGAATCCCACTCATGTCGCCATTATTCATACCTGTTAATCCTTCGGAATCAGCCGCACAGTTTTTCCACGCTTACCCTGAACCACCTTCGCTTAAATCTTTATGATTTCCTCTGGGAATCCTTCCTCATAAGACCGATTTTATAAGCTATGCGTCTAATTGAGAACCATCTGGCGGTAGTTTGCGCCACTATGTAGAGGCCACCAGCTTTGCTTACAAAAGTATGTCCTAACAGTGTGGAAGAGACGCGGCGTAGTAGTTCAGTAGCTAGAATACCACCTCTGCGCCCATAAAACGTAATTTTTCTTACCCCCTTCCTTAGAAGTGAATACAAATTTAATAGACTCTAATAACAATAACATGATCAATTCAAATGAACGTAATTGTTTAATTTTCGACCTGAATTTCAACAATATCTGAGTAAAATATCTTTTCAACAATCTGCATATTATTCTATTGTTGCTACTCACCACAAATTATATAAGCCTATTGTAACTATTGCATAAATTTAATAACAATTACGTTAAAGCTTATTGCAAGTTAGGATTATTTTTACGGCGATTAGTTGCAATAATTACAGGCTTGTTGACCTAATTGGTAACATTGTTGATGGATATCTAAAATATGGCACTGATTACAACTTGATTACAACCCATAAAACGTAATTTAACAATACTTACCAATAAAAAATATCAAACAATTGTAATTATTTATTTTGGGACCTAAATTTCAACAGGCAATAATTTCGAATATCAATTTTGTCGAAACGTACTGACGTGGGTCATAGTAAAGGTCGTTAAGGTAATTAATGGCAATAATTACAGACTTATTGATCTGATGGGTAGCACTGCTGATGGAAATCTAAGGTATAATACTTATTACAGCTTCATTCATCGTATCGTCATTATTTGTGACACTGTAGTACACCGAAATTTTCCAATTTTCTAGTTCCACGCATTAATTCACTTTTCCGATATTCCCCCAATACCTACCGATATTCATGCCTCTTTAAGCGTTGCGCCCTGAAGCGGTTTACCTCACTTTCTTAAAACCTAAAATCCGACCCCGCTGCATCGCATCTTCGGAAAATCGACGTTGATTGGAGAAAACAGGTCACGAGACCCACAACTTCAAAAGCAAACCAGATCTCTCCTGGCATGAGATAAACGTCAAGATCCGTTGGGCTATGAGAGGATCCAAAACCTGTTCCGATGCTATCGACTATGTTTAACAAACACGATCATTAATATTTTGCTCCGAAGGCAAAAATCTTCACATAGGCCCCATTAGATTTTCCTCTCGAGCGACTGGAAAACGGCTGACTCGCGCCAAGCGAATAGTGACGTCCTGCGACCGCTACGCCATCTGCACATTATTCCGATAACGAGGACTGAGTAGTTTTACGGGATTTAGAATCCCTCCTCGTAAACGCCCACACAATATTTTGCTCTACGGAGGGGAGGGGGGTGAAAGTAATCAGAATCAACGTGTAGGGAAACGTATTTTCACGTCGCTCTTGACCATGAACGATTTGACAGCTTTGGAATATATTAAGCAATGTCTGGAGTAGATTTACCAGATGACCTGCTTCAAACGGGAACTTAATTCACTATCACGTCCTTAAGGAATTTATCAACAAAACTACATCCAAAGAGTACCCGGAAGTTTGTTCAAGTCAACGCGTGATTTTTACCAAAATCCACTACTTCGGCCTCGACTTAGTGGTAGCTATTCATAATGAAAGGAAGAAGACAAAACTTATACTCGTTACCACAGGATATTTAATAAAACGACCTAGGTTTCGACGCGTCGCGTCATCGTCAGGTACAGGAAACAGAGCAACTGTATTTATTAGCATTCTCAAGACTTCAATTAAGCATCGTTGGTCCAGATTATATGAAACATAAGTAATATATACTCTACTACTTCAGCCTTCACCTTGTGAAGCTTATAGTTGCTATCCTTAGACTAAAATACATATTTTAAGGTTACAAGTTCACTTGAAGATGTCGTTTTTACGTTGAAACTTATCGTTGCACGAATAAATCTCTGCTAAAACTCAAATAACATTTTCTTAAATCATGAATAGCATCTACAATTAGCCTAACCTAGAGTTAGATTGAAACATCGCCTAATCTAGTCCTTTCCTCAAATTGTAATTATAAGTGGGTAATAATTTTCTGCTGTCTATGCCTATTTGTTAGTACCCAGCAAGCCACCTTTCGGTGTGTGGCAGGGGGTGCATGCTTTTTGCATGCATGCATGCATTGCTTTTAGTATTTTACGAATTCGGTGTTCACGTACATGAGGAAACATTCTTCGCAATGTTCGCTATCCTAATCCGTGATCGCGAGCAACGTCATAAACAAATCAAAAGCAATCTCCACCAGTTGAAAACTTCGTTAGGTGATTTTCAGCGAGGTTTAAACCAACTTAACATGAGATCATCACCATAGCAACACATTGAGGCAGGAATGACTAAAAGACATGATAGCCAAGTATAACGCTTTCATTCAATGAGAAAGAGTCTAATGAAAACGCACCGACTACGTTGAACATATTAGGTGTTCCTTAACTGCATCTAAACAAAGCAGTTTCCTCGCCTCTGAAAGTTTGCAAATAAAAGCTCTACGTTTGGAGAGAAAGCAGAAAAGAAACACGGCGATGAAAAGCAGTGTTAACCTCTCGGAAACGCAAACAAGTCTGAACATTCAGCAGTTGTCCAAATAGCAGACGGTCGAAATTATCTTCGTAAAAATATATCGCCTCCATTTGAAACACAATCACTTTCTATCTAAAATGCAATGAAAAATGTAGCTCTACCAACGCACCAGAAGAAGGATTTTAAAAGTGCTTCAACAGAAAGGTTATTTCGCACTTTCGAGACCGCTCACGCCAAATGGCGGATGCGTTACCCACTTCGAGAATGTCCCGTAGTCTACTAGCATATCAAAATCTAGCTTTTCACAGGTAACCGACACGAAAAACTTTAAAAGTGTAAGTAGCATCGCAAGTATCAATGTCGAATCTATCACAATCAAATAAATGTACACACAGCAAACGGAAATAATCAATCGATAACTCCATTTAAAAGTTTTAAATTTAAAGGTGTACGCTTCTAAAGTTAAGGAAGCAGTTATTCAGGTGGGTCGAACGCATGAGCATTATTTATCCTTAATATTAATCTTTTTTGAAATGCGTTGAAAATTGTACTCACTCTAGGATGGTATGTTTCTACTCCAAACAGCGCTAAGGATGCAGCAACGACATATTTACCTGAAAGTAAAGAGACGTGATTAGTTTAATAAGAACTAGCTCAAAATATATCTTTAATATAATTTAGTGACGTATTCATGTGAAGACGAACCTAAGGCCAATCTTTAGATCCTTGACATAATCAAAATATGTTACTTGCTTCGTAAATGAATCTATATATTCATAAAAAAATTGATTCGAATTGCAGAAGGATCTGGCAAAAGCGATAAGTTTGCACGATTAATAGATTTGATAAATACCGATACTGAAGGTCAAACCCAGGTCTCCCGTTTTCCGGAGAGGTGTACCAGAGCACATGTCAAATTTTCTATTTATCTTTGGGTGTTTATCCATTATTTCGAATATTATGGTTGAGTTACACCCATTGTTGCTAGCATTTTTATTGTCAGAGCTCCAAATAATGGAGTGTGACAGTAGATTAAGGATATGAGTACCGTAAACCTTGAGCCCTGGGGCGTTACTTGGACCCAAAGCAAAAAAAGGCTGGAAATGGCCAAAAGAAAGACATTTTGCAGTACAAGTGGTATCATATAGACAGGAAAATCGTTCCACCGAAACTTATTAAAAGGGGATGTTTTTATCGCCATGTAGATACTTCTCACAATTTATTTGCCAAAAATTATACAAATTCCAACACATCATTATTTCACATATGATTCCATATAGTGTTTTCGATTTATTCATTGAGTTTTTGCAATTAAATGATCATTTAATGGCCTCAAATGTTTCTAAAGAGTTATATTTCCAGACCCTATCTCCTACTTAGGCCCATTAAATATTTACATTGGCTAGTCAATGGAAAAAGGAGCTTGGGTCCAAGTAGCCCCAACCTGGGGGTTTCTATGACCCAATTTAAAAAACAAAAATTTTATTACAATCAGCAAAAAATTTTGTTCAAAAAAGCTTTTAAATCATCGAAAAATATCTAAAACAGTAAAAAATTTGTTATCAGCACTGGTTTAGGAATTTATGCATTGTTTTGTTCGGAAAGCCCAAAAAGTTAGAAATTTTGGGTCCAAGTAATCAGCGTGATCAACAACGCAAGTAAACAATGACAGGATACCGCTCAACAATTGGAAAGAAACAAACTGTTTCATCCTATTCCTTGAGTGTAAAAGAGGTTCATAGAAAGCAAAGAAAAAATTAGAACGTAAACGAATATCAGTAAACATGTATTACAATTTAACAGGGAAAATAAAATTCATTGTAACAGACCAATTGCATCCCTCCTGGTCACTCAATAAATACTGTGACCCGCGTTACAGATAATAGTTCTCCGTAATAATCATTATTTCTCATTGAAATACTTAAAGAGCCTCTGTTCGGTAGATACGAAGAATTGTTTCCGCTTCTAGCTTTCTGTCTCAAAGCAAAGGCAGATTACCTCAATCCTCACAATACCTAGTAAGCCTCATTTCCTGACGAAAGCTTTCAGTAGTTAAAGGTGGAATCCAGCAAGTTCTCGAAATGATGTATTAACACACGTCTCATATGTATTTTGAAAATAAGAGGTCACAAAAAATATATGTAAATATTTTTGGAAAAGTATGTAAATATGTAATATGTAAAAAATGTAATCGGTGAATGTAAATGTAATTATTTAAAAAGTATGTAAATATTTTGGAAAATTTTTAGAAAAAATAATCAGGACGTCTTGTGAAGGTTTAATATCGAGATTCTGAGGCGGAAATTTGAGGAAGGCATTGAGAAGAGAAAACTCTTCCATAAGTTTATTGACTTTTCGCCAGCAAATGATGGTATTTTAGTGACCTAGCGGTGCTGGATTTTCAGCCTACTCAGTCCAGGTCTAGCCTTGAAATTCGTCAGCATCTTTTGCCGACTCCAGTGAAGTAAAACAATAATTTTTTTTCGTCTGAGTAACATTCATTCTTCACGTCGGTATATTAACAAGTTTAACGACTCCCTCTGTCGGAGAGATATCAATTACGCCGTAGGTGCTACATCTCCTCGAAACCCACTAAACCAATCCTCAATTGGACATCCCATTGGCAATCAGCAGAAGCACTTGGGCTCAGCGACATTTAAAAACTCCCCCGTGTTCCCTCCGTGGATGCAAATTGAATCCTCGTTTCTCTGCGGGGGGTCTTCTTCCGGAAGGGGAAAATGAGTTACGAAGGGCGGGGAGTAAAACTGGGGCTCGAAGTAGTTCATCCCGCTCGTTTATTTGAATGGAAAGTTGAATAAATTGGTTTCGGCAACGTGTCCTGTAGTGGAAAGCGAGATTTTTATATGAAGCAAGTCGATTGGATTCTAATTTATCGAAGAGTTATCTTTCGTAATTCAATCGCTTCCCTGCGCATTCGTCGGCCAAAAATGTCCCAGCAGGAGTTTAAGGAATACGTTGGTTTTAATTGGTATGATTTTCAATCTCCTGTAGAGAAGGGAGTCATGGACGCTGAAGTGAAGGAACTAGTTAAGATTGAGGTCCCGAGGCTTGAATTATGGCAGTTAAAGAAAGAAAATGATAACAAAACAGATGTTAAGGCCAATGGATACAAGGCCTGAATATCCGTTTGCAGGCTGTTGGCAATAACATCGCCATGATTGCATGCATATAGATAAAATATTTCTGTTTTCGCCATTCGATGCTTAATAGATGTTGCTACACTTGTATACATTCTTCGTTAGATTCATGCAAACCATAATGGAGAAATAAATTAAATAACATACATAAAAATCTATCCCTTTCGTTGTAGTGGTACTCGGCAATAAGAAGTGATACGAAAATTTTCTGGGATACAATTTCAGCTTAATCCTTTATCTTCGAATCCAGGAACTTTCCAAGTACGTAAGTTTCACACAATTTCCGTAATCGTGTAATTTGAGTAACATGTCCAGCGCATTGCGCAGCAAATAGATCGAAAGAGCTTCGGCCTAGGTTCGAGGCCACCACTCCACCACTTCCCTTCTTCCTCTCCTCTCACGCGACCATCATAACGGAAGAAAGGGATTAAGAAGAAATGATCTTTTCTGAGGTTCTGAAACGGATAGTTGAAACGATATCCAATCCTTTAATATAATTCACCAATATCTCTGACCAAATACAGCGATACCTGCCTGCTTGTAGTCTTCAGCCTGAAGGCTGGTTTGAACCTCATCCCTCCGCCATAAGCGACGAAAAGTTTTGGAGAGAGGGTTGAGGCGACTGGGTAAAATGAGGAGTGAGGTAGTTTGCCATTACTTTCCTCACCGAATGCTACAAGCAAAACAAGTCCACGTTACTGAAGCACAATGACTCTACGAGTGATGTTTCATAGCATTCAAAAAGGAGAGATCTTAATCAATGTCATAATGCAGCATTACTCATACCCCAGTAGCTTTCATATTATCACAACAATGAAAAAGCTGAGATAAAAGTTAATGAAAGATACAATTTTCTCTGTCCTGAACCAAAAGAAAAACGAAAAATATTCCATTTGTCACGAGATGGAAGCAGGACTAGTGATACCTAAGGTGATGATAAGCCAAATAACGGGTTAACTTGTTAAGGTTATTTTGCGTGTCGACGTCATGGATTCTGATTCTGAGAATACAACTTATATCGCCCTCGGTTTAAATGCCTGCAAGATAAGTTCGTTAAGCAAGAGGGCAACAAACCGCAAGGGCACCACCCCCTTCAACGAGGACCACTTATCTGGGATAACATCTCAGATCCCCCACCGCTTAGAATGTGGCGAAAATGTCCCTTCTCATGGCGCAACACTATCAGACGTCGAGCCCGTTTCCAAATGTAGGTAAAAAAATTGCATTCATCTATGTCCCTTTTAATTGTATCCTATTCAAGAAAAAAGGGGAAAGGTGACTTGGCACGTAAACCGTAAGCCGTATGTCGGCAGATAGAAGTCGCGTTTGGAGGCGAACGGGAAGTTTTGGATTACCGATTTCTAGGAATTACCCCATGTGCATTTCGGAAACAATATCTCCATTCTCAAGGGTTCCAGGATGTGATATCCGATTTCTAGGAATCACCCTATGCGCATTTCGGAAACAAAGCTTCCATTCTCAAGGGTTCCACAATAGGAATAGGTTTCCCATTGTGGTACCTTTGTGGCATTTTCGTGCACCTTTTCTGCTTCTGCATGATGGCTCAAAGAGTAAAGCACGGCAAAACTACCTCATTCCTAATCTAGTAGGTGTCATTCCCTCTCCAATGATTTAGGTAGACAATGATGGAGACTTAAAGACATGAACCGATCTTCGCGTTGAATCTTATAAAGACAGCAACTTTACGCAAGAATAGCAAGGCTAAACTACCTTACTCCTTATCCTTCATGGCAAGACTCATTCCCCCTTCAAGATTTAACCAGCCTTTAATGTTTTGACTTTACAAACATTCTTTAGTTATAACGGAAAAATAAAAGGAAAATGAAAATGTTAACGTCCAGAAAATATTACGATATTAAAAAATTTTCATTTTCCCAATAAGGAAAAATGACGAATTGTTTTCTATTCGCTTCCAAGCTTCCCTTTAAATATTTTATGGCATTAAAATGTACATTTAATTCCTG
The DNA here is from genome assembly GCA_000376725.2 of Ladona fulva. Lineage (NCBI taxonomy): Eukaryota > Metazoa > Arthropoda > Insecta > Odonata > Libellulidae > Ladona > Ladona fulva. The sequence goes on from KZ308158.1 coordinate 1,479,576, forward strand.
AGAATTATGTTCAGTGTGCATTTCATTCATACCCGAAAGTATCTTTCCGCAATGATGAATGTTGCATATGAATAATTGCCCATGGTATTCGATTTGCAAATCAATCTAATATCAGACAAAATGCTGAAAAAGAACATGATAGCGGAAATGAAATGGTTTAAAAAATCCCAAACCCAACGAGTTTTAGCTTACGTCTCGAGCTGTGAAATATCGCACGTGCATACGTCGAACTCAATACAATCCAATAAATCGCCTTTTTAATGGGCGTAAATGCGATAAAAAAAAGTCAGTGTGTTTATGTAAACTCATTAAACTAATTTGGGCTAACCATTCAGGCAATTCAGTAGTTCAAATCGGCACCACTTTCACGTGATATAAATTGAGAGAAATTAGCTAGTTAATCAGCCAAACAAGTGTGCAATTAAACGAAAATTAACTTGAAAATTCTATTATAATGTTTCCCGAAATTAATGTTCAAAACTTTTAGCAATCAGAGCATTTTAACCGACTGATTTCAGTAAAGAGTTCGGTATTGAGTGAATAACATTATAACACTGTCTCAGTTATAATTATATAGTGAATATACAATTTATATAAAAATCCGACTGATTTTCCACGATAATCTGGCTCTATCTCCACCAACCACGCTTGCTTACCTATGTTAAACCGCCTCATCTATGCATACAACATTAAACGCTGTTGCTGACTAAAAGGAGTTCTCGACTAAGCTGAGTGTCTGTGAAACGTCGTCGGCCTAGTGTCCTGTCGGTTAAAACCGACCGTCACTCTATCGAAGTATTCCCATCGCAAGGTCTTCCTCATCAGTCCCTTTCATGTAAAATATTTTCGCTATTCATTTCTTTTAGAAATATCTGATGGAGCTTTTAGAATTCTCTTATAAATATATAATTCCGTTATAAATGCATGA
>KZ308158.1:1480686-1529348 GCA_000376725.2 Ladona fulva
TATTTATTTAAAATAATTGTTGCCTTAGAAAAATGTATTGCATGAATGTATTAATGTAGTATTGTAGTAATGTAATGTATTGTAATCTATTGTAATGTATTGTTGCCGTAGGAAATTTATGTTCATTAATTGTATGTTTATTGGTTAACATAGTGCATACAAGCATACTCAATACTTCCTTGCAGGCATTTTAAGTAACACGGGACACAAATGTTTAAATTATTAAAGACTATGAAGTTTCCGGATGTGGGCACAGCTGAATAAATTCCTATAATTTCAATGTTTTTCGATCACTTTATAGGCTAAGCTGAATAAAATATTTATTAGGTAATGAAAGCGATGCCTTCCAGCAGTCGTGTATGGAATACGCATTTCTCCAATCAACGTTCATTGCTCTGTATAGGAGTAACGCGAATGTTTTAGGATAATTCATGGTAATTACAGAGCGACGGCTCATCAACGTCATCTAGACAGTTCTCCCTTGCCAGCCCACTCAATCCAATCTGCTTTGATTACAAAGAGGAGATGAATCACCTCGAGGCGCATATGCGCTGGATTGGGTTCTTCCAAGAAGTGGGAAGTCGATCAAAATGCCGCTGGTTTAATTTGGGATTGGTAAATTGCTCTGAAAAAGTATATCTGGACCGTGAATGTATCTCGCATATTCCTAAAAAGGAACCATGATTCAAAAAAGGAATCGTGTGGTTATATCTATTATATATGGACGCTTCGCCGGATATATATACGTATATAGTACACAAATTCTGAGGCTGAACGAAAAGCCTAACTGACCCGGCGTTTTTTTCGGGAAGACCCCGAGTTTCTCGCTAAGGAAAAATGGTGACATCGATCCCAGATATCATGGGTTCGACCCTAGGAAGTTCCAGAAAAAGGTAGTTATCCGTTTAAATACATTGAACGGATTTTCAAAAATTCGTTTAGCGTATTTTCCATTATGATAGAACGATGAAATTTACGATATCGTTATATGATATCGTTTTCTGTCGCGTGTCGTTAATAATTTTGCACTACTGGCCATAGGTTTGATGCTAGGACGCATCAAATTTCGCCCGCAAGGGATACAAAGGGAGTTTTTTTTATTTTTTCTTCGGGACACTTACCGAATAGCGAAATAGCCAAAATTTGGCATATGAATAGTATTTGTGGCTGTATTTCATTCTCAAGCCTTAACAACTCTTGAATAGATCCTTGGCTCGACGCCAGGCGGATTACACATTTCTCCATAAAAAATGTACAAGAAACTCGGATAATATTTGGAGCTACTTCCCGATACGACTTCGCCTTGAAACCTGATTGACAGGCGATTTCTTTGCGTGAAGAAACCGACCATCTCGCTAAGGAGTAACTGAGACATCGCTCCTAGGTATCATGGGTTTGATCCTAGAAGGCCCCAAACATGCTACATTTCGCGATTCTCTGAATCGCGTGGGTTTTTAATGATTATTTTTTTATCATTTTGCGCTGAACGAAAGACGTCACCCACGAAAGACCTGGCGATTGTTTCTCTTGAAGATCCCGAGCATTAGAAAATGGAATTCAAGAGATTTCTTTACTAGGTACTATTCTCTTTTCGATTCTAGAAATACCCAAGAAGGGTTCCTTTCGTGTTTGTACATTTCATAGATTTTCAAAACTTTCTTGTTGCATTTTCCAATAAGATAGAGATACTTTCTTAGGAAAATCATAGAGTGGTACTGAGCTAGCGATCTATTTGCGTAGAGACGCCCACATTTACACAGGGAATCAATGAGAAATCGCTCCCGGGTATCATGGGTTCGATTATAGTAGGCCCCAAATACGAGTGAGGTACTTTTCGCGACTTTGCACATCGCGTGAGTTTTCATTGATTTGTTCTTTAAAATTTTCGCCAGACTAAAAGCGTCACTGACCCGAGGAATACTCCATTTGAAAACCCCAGCAATCACATTAGGGAATTAATGAGACGTTACTCCTGTGTACCTTGGGTTCGATTGTAGAAGGCCCCAAAACCGGTACTTTCCGCGATTTTATACATTGCGCGATTTCTCACGTTTATTTCGGTCATTTCCCGTTAACTTCTAAGGTTGAAATTCACGGTATCGTTACAAGATATGGTTTTCTTGCATGTAGAAAAGACGATTCCCCTAGCGGCTTGGTTCGATGCTCGACGTACCAAGGTATCGTCAGCAATGGCGTATGGCAGGGAGTGTATGAATACCTTACCTAAAATACCCTGTACGATATTTCCCAATACGGTGTTGTCTTGAAACCCAAGGGATAGATTTAGATGTGTATGTCGCCGAAAACCTCCGGTGCATGGGAGTGTAATGGTGTATGGATGAGGATGTATAGCAGGCGGTGTACGGCAGGCGGTGTATGGCAGGCGGTGTATGGCAGGCGGTGTATGGCAAGCGGAGCATTTATTCCTTACCTAATCTATCCTATATGATATTTTCCAAAATGGTGTATTATTGAAACGCCAGGGATAGATTTAGATTCGTAAGTTACCGAAAACCGCCAGTGGCGCGTGGCAGGGGGTGTCTTACCTTATCTACCCTCTTTGGTACTTCCCAATATGGTGTCACTTTCAAACCCAAAACATGGATTTACAATTGTAAACTGTCGCAAGAAGCCACTGGTGTCTGGCAAAGGGTTCATTAATGCCTTACCTTAATACATCCTATATTAAGATTTCAGTGTTCAAGCAACTTTTACTCGTATACACTAAAGATGTTTGAAAAATTAATGAATTACGAAAATATTTTGCATGAAAGGAACTGATGAAGAAGACCTTGTGATTTAATGGGACCGCTTCGATATAGCGACGGTCGGTTTTCGCCCACAGGACACTAGACCGACGGACGTTTCACACTAAGCTTGGTCGAATGCCATTGTTCGTCTATGTCTATGTAAATACCCAGCAAGCCGCCTTTCGGCGTGTGGCAGGGGGTGCATGCACCATGACTCCGTTTCTCAAATCTCACTTTAGTGTATCGTTCGCGGAAGAAATGAATCTTTTCTTTCTTACTACCCTCCACCCTCAATTATTATCGAATAGGTATACAAACGAAAATGATACCCAAAACCTATAAATTAACCAGTTAATTCAGGTAATACTTTCCGCATAGCATCAGAGAAGCTAATAAGGTAGATTAAGGAAGGTATTAATCCACCCCCTGCTATACGCCTCTGGCGGCTTGCGGGGCATAAATCTATATGAAGCACGCGGGCCGTATATTTTATATATCGTAGGCCAGGATGAGTGTTTAGAGATAGCCACAATTTTTTTGCGGTCGGATGCTTCAAAAAGAAGATAACAGCCTTTGGACGGCTATATTTAAGTGGTTAAAAGAAAATCCGTGTGGGACATGGACCAACAAGTTGAATACAAGACGTGTAATAAGTAATTGAAATATATATTGCCACTACGGAACCTCGGAGATGTGAAGGGGTAGGTATCACAGGATGTATTGCTACTCGTCACGGAAATAGCTTAAGTCTTGAGATGTTTCGCTTGGAATTCTTGGTTTTAGAAGATTGATGCGTTGAGGTCGCAGAGGATGAGATTGGAGGAATACTTTACGCTCGGAAAGAAAGGTAATTTACGGAGATGTAGGTTGCAGAAGGAAACGCTGGTTTTCTCGGCACAGCGAAGAAGTCCCTTATACATCAAACAAAGATTTGTTAAGTGTGGAAAGAGAAAAGATACCACGTGTTTATAACACGATATTATTCCCAATGTTGTAGACATGTTCCGTAATTCAACCAATCCAAACGTTAATACATTATTTGAGCATCTGCAGTATCATTAATGTTTTGGTTAGAGGTTTAGAAACACTCCGTAAGCCATAAGTCGGCAGAGAGAACTCGAGTTTGGTGGCAAAAGGGAAGTTCCCGATTAACGATTTCTAGAAATTACCCTATGCAAATTTCGGAAACAATTTCTCCATTCTCAAGGTTTCCACAATAGGATATCTTATTTCTAGGAATTACTCTATTCGTATTTCGGAGAAAAGCCTCCATTCTCAATGGTTCCACAATGGGATATCTTGCAATTACTCTATGCGCATTTCCGAAAAATAGCTTCCTTTGTCTATGTAAGTACCCAGCAAGCCGCCTTTCGGCGTGTGGCAGGGGGTGCATGCACTATGGGTATGTTTTCCTAATAAATTACTTTCGCGTATCGTTCGCGGAAGAAATGAATTCTTTAAGCGATTNCATCCGCGAATATCCTCACTTTACTATCGATTTCGTGGCTCAAGTCGTTTATGTATATCAAGAAAAGAAGGGGCCCATTCACTTTCGTTTCATCAATTCTGGACACAAATAAAATGCGAAATATTCCATTCGTTAAGTTATAGCAGAAACAAGCCTTTTTTTTAAATAAAAAAGTCGCTTTTAAACTCAAACGTAGCCCTTATATTTAAACATCTTTTGAGGTATTTGTTCCTCGTTATGCGGAAACGATATTTCTGACCGTCGCTGAATGAACGCTCGCTTACTTTGAACTTGTCACACTTTTCCTGTTTCTCACTCACTGTCGTCCAAATCGAGAGAAATTGGGACCATTTGACCGCAAAAAAATAGAACGCGAAACTCTTCCTTTCGCTTCAATGATTCAAATAGACTCATCTCTTGCGATGGCCTATTTTTTGAAAAATACCGTTCATATTTGTCCTCTGTTCCCACTCCGAGCTTTAATTCAACTCCGGAAATCGTCCTTTTCTAAAAAAAAAAAAAGTGCCGCGAACGAGAAAATCTTGAAATATTTTTTCACCGCAGCGCTTCGCTGACGTCCTAGAAAATACACGAATGGCGCTGTATGGGAGGATTTCATTCAAAAACTATTTTTCGACTTTTATTCCATTCAGGCTAGCTTCACTCGGAGGCGCGCTTTCCGGCTTCATTTGTTTTCACGCTCGGCAACTCCAGTTTCTCCCGCCTCTCGCGCTCTTTTCGCATTCATAGTCCGCCTTACTTAGCGAAAAGGCAGCGCGAAACGTGCGAAACAATGGTCGCGGTATCTATTATGCTGCACTCTGCCGGGCTCCCGCCGACTTTTCCCGAACGAAAAAAGGTGTTTGAGCTTTCCTTGAAGAGGAAGTCGCTAACAAAGTAGTGATACCTGGACGGGTTTGACTCAAATGGCGAAATATGCGGGGGAAGGGACGGTTCCTTTCCGAAACTTGCGAGCCGACAATGGGCGAAGTGGTCAGTGCGAGGTCGACAATGACTTAGCAAGGCCGCCATGAGGCAACAATCGCAGCTTACTCGATTGTTGAATTCTTCTTTTTCGACCTCCGTTTCCCAATCTTTGGCTTCGATTGCTGTTCCGTTTCGGTAGCTGTTTTATTTGGTGACTATTCCGGCATATATTCACAAGCAAAGGAATTTATTGTCGTAACAAAACAACATTAGTCAGTATTTTTGTAAGCTGCAAAAATCAATTGTTGCGCTTTATATTATTGGTATCAAGTTTTGTTTGTTTCGTTATGAGGAATTGTTGAATAAAATAACAAAGAAAATTACCTTTACTGATCTAATAGAATAGTAATTGTAATGTTCTTTGTTGTACAAAAACTTGATTTATTTAACAATCCCTCATAATGTCATCAAGATTCCACAAAGTGTTGGCCTCCTCCGTGAATTTTTTTGATACTTTAATTAAACTGTTTTTTATTTATAGTTTACAGAATTTAATACATATAACCAATTCAAATTTTGCGAAATAAAGTACATAATCATTGATGATGCATATAATAATTAACAAATTCGGCAACATCATCAAAAATCTGTATCAATATAGCATAATTACAAAAATTGCGACTTTTATGTATGGAGCAATTGAGTTATTTCGCAAACTTTTCTATTTAGAACATTAAAGAAAACCAAAAGTCGAGAGGAAAAAATCACACATGCGCCATTAACTTTTTAGAGCAAAAACTCGCCTTAGGCAAGACAAATATTTTTCCCTCGTCCTGTAATAGGTGAGCTGCGAGGGTTTGTGAAACGGTTGGAATAAATTTTTCGTACACCATTTTGTCCTAAGAATAACCATAGCAACGAGCAGCCCCTTCGACCATCCCCTACGTAAAAAGTTGGCTCATCAAGTTGAGAAACCCAGAGTAATGACGTCAAACTTTAGCGGAGGAAGACACGGAAAGAAAGTGAGTCAAGTGCAGGCGAGAATACGAATACGTTTCACGCGCAAGTACTTGAAGCTCTGTAACGTTTGACAGCTTCCGAAACAGACGGAGAGTGTTTGGCGAGAAGTCGAAGGCCATAAAACGGGGGAATACAACCGATCCTCGTTGAGAACACGGGCGTAGAAAAAAGAATGGATTTCGGAAAGTGCTCCTAAAGTTGGGAGGAAATCTTTGCTGGATGAGTTTTCGGCAAAGATTTTGATAGCTGTTTGAAAGGCGATAAGACTCTGGCAGAGTGATTCTCAAAGGACGGAGATTATGAGGATATCAAACGGAGAGGGAAGACTCTTGGGGAATGAGGACGTGTAAATGAGGAGAGTCAAAGATGCGAGGAGATATTCCATGCGAGAGGCTTGATGACTTTGACAAGTATTTTTCAAAGTCGCTTAGGTTAGGGGATTCCTTTAATCCACGGGGGAGATTTGGCAGATCTTAAGCGGAAGTTTTAAGGATCAAGCAAAGCAAATATTTTTGGATGACTGAAAAATTGTTTTCCGAAAAAATCGAAAAAAATATGGTTATCAGATGTAATTATTTGAATCAATTATAATGACCTTCATTTGAATAAATTCCTTAGATGTATGAAAAACAGTTTTGCATGTGTGAAGCGAACTAGATCCTAACAATTATTATTATCGTTTTTATTATTGTTGCTGTTCTCCAATTATTAATTGCGATAATTACTAATTAATAGTTGTAATTTGCAATTTAACAATAAATGTTACAATTCTTAATACAGTGATAAGATAGAGTACTATTACAACACGGATATCTTATAGCTGCAACAATACACATTACAATATAGAAATCACCTAGCTACAATAATACTCTATTACATAGCAGGTGTTTCCTGGGCTCCCGGATATCCACATGGGCAACGCGTTCGACTTTGGTGAANCATTACGTGTTTTGATTAGCACAAAAACTTCATTATCCAATTAACGGTATACTTAGCTATCGGTTGAATGGGACCTCCGTGCAGCCAATCCTTTTTATGGATTCCTATATTTTATTTCCATTTCTCAATATATGTTCCTTTATTTCTCTGTAACGATACATAAAATATCAGTTTTTGGGTCTGTGCCATAATTTTATTTTAGGAAATTAAACTATTGTCTATTACAACACGGATATCTTATAGCTGCAACAATACACATTACAATATAGAAATCTCCTAGCTACAATAATACTCTATTACATAGCAGGTGTTTCCTGGGCTCCCGGATATCCACATGGGCAACGCGTTCGACTTTGGTGAAAGCGGTCCCGGGTTCAATTCCCGGTGGGAGTCTACGTGCGAAATGAATTAAATGTCGAAGTACTTTTAACAGTACTACTACTAGGTGCCTCCTAGCTGTTGTTTCCAACAATACAATATTTCAATACAGATACACAATAACAATGTAAATGTCTTCCAGCAACAATTCGGTGTTTCAATACAGATTTCAACATAATATAGTAGAACGATAAAATTAACGCTTTTCTAAGAGTTTATTTTTCGTTTGAAACTAAAACAAGGTACTGCATATTCTGCTCACTCCTAAGCCCTTGTGAAGACTATTTTGGCCAGCTGGGAGTTAAAGCTTGGACATCTCCCTTACCTGATGCAGCCCTGCATGACTTACAATATGAGAGGGGCTGAATTTATATGGCGTGAAATAATCACGCACAGCGGATAAAGAACTTCGAGAATTATGCATTAAACATTAATGTAAGAATTACAAAAAGATACATTCATTTTTCCATTTAACAAGCTTTTTGTATGCTTAGAATAAAATCAGATAATATACACTAGACCCCCGCTTCGCGATCGGTTTTCAATACAATAAAATCACATTAAGATGTATGCTCATTATGAGATTAAGTTAGAGAATTAATTACGATATCTTTATCACAATGTGTCCCTTTGCGAAAGGCAGATACTCCCACAATGCCTCTCCTTTAATAAATTATAAATATCGATATATATTATCCAACTAAAGCAGCGAAACAACTAAATATCTTTAAAGGCTATCAGAACTTTTAAATCAAATACATGTGCATGTGTGACTTGGGTGAATTTGTCTGCTTGTTATTGGGTTGACAATGCGATATTTCCACAATACGATGGAGTCTTTATAACTGATTAATATCGTGAAGGACTGCCTTTTAAAGAACCAATTCTTTCTTACTCCACCACTTACTCCACTTACTCTTCCTTCCACCCTCAATTATTACTGAATATACAAACGAAAATAATACCCAAAACATATAAATTAACCCTCAGTTACTTCAGGTAATACTTTCCGCATAGCATCAGAGAAGCTAATAAGGTATTAATCCACCCCCTGCCATACGCCTCTGGCGGCTTGCGGGGCATAAATCTATATGAAGCACGCGGGCCGTATATTTTATATATCGTAGGCCAGGATGAGTGTTTAGAGATAGCCACAATTTTTTTGCGGTCGGATGCTTCAAAAAGAAGATAACAGCCTTTGGACGGCTATATTTAAGTGGTTAAAAGAAAATCCGTGTGGGACATGGACCAACAAGTTGAATACAAGACGTGTAATAAGTAATTGAAATATATATTGCCACTACGGAACCTCGGAGATGTGAAGGGGTAGGTATCACAGGATGTATTGCTACTCGTCACGGAAATAGCTTAAGTCTTGAGATGTTTCGCTTGGAATTCTTGGTTTTAGAAGATTGATGCGTTGAGGTCGCAGAGGATGAGATTGGAGGAATACTTTACGCTCGGAAAGAAAGGTAATTTACGGAGATGTAGGTTGCAGAAGGAAACGCTGGTTTTCTCGGCACAGCGAAGAAGTCCCTTATACATCAAACAAAGATTTGTTAAGTGTGGAAAGAGAAAAGATACCACGTGTTTATAACACGATATTATTCCCAATGTTGTAGACATGTTCCGTAATTCAACCAATCCAAACGTTAATACATTATTTGAGCATCTGCAGTATCATTAATGTTTTGGTTAGAGGTTTAGAAACACTCCGTAAGCCATAAGTCGGCAGAGAGAACTCGAGTTTGGTGGCAAAAGGGAAGTTCCCGATTAACGATTTCTAGAAATTACCCTATGCAAATTTCGGAAACAATTTCTCCATTCTCAAGGTTTCCACAATAGGATATCTTATTTCTAGGAATTACTCTATTCGTATTTCGGAGAAAAGCCTCCATTCTCAATGGTTCCACAATGGGATATCTTGCAATTACTCTATGCGCATTTCCGAAAAATAGCTTCCTTTGTCTATGTAAGTACCCAGCAAGCCGCCTTTCGGCGTGTGGCAGGGGGTGCATGCACTATGGGTATGTTTTCCTAATAAATTACTTTCGCGTATCGTTCGCGGAAGAAATGAATTCTTTAAGCGATTCGTTCTAGCACCTATTTCCCTGATCTTTCTCGCGGTATCAGAACCATCTTCCTTTCTCAAGAATTCCACAATGGGGAATGAGTCAATGAATCTTTTCTTTGATCATTAACTTTATGCATTAATTCCTACCCACGGAATTTAAACAAAATATGATATCCCTACTGCCTACAGGAATGTCAATTAGATGAACCAATGTAAGTATCATTTCTTAAGTCTTTTCAGCGAATCAATAACCTTATTTTGGATTCAATTTTATGATACAGTGAGTTGTGTAAAGCAATCGATAATTCTCATATTGAAAGAGTTGTGTTTCCTTTCTTAAAAATACCCATAGGATGAACAGACTTGAAAAAAGTCGCACAGTACCGGAAATCGAACCCGGATCTTTCACTTGCCTCTATTATTTACATTCTCCATCCTTCATCGAAATTCTTTCACCCATCCTCAAAACTTCCTAATGTGATCATTCGTATCGCTTAACTCACCTCTACAAACTTCATATCATTCCAAAATACTTTCACCGATCCACTCCACATTTCAAAGGATTCTCAGCCTTTTCATTGCTTCCTTTCTAAAATTCGTCGTTCATTTACAAGCTTCAAAATAAGCTTTTCCATCATTTCTATGCCTTCCTTGCATTTCTTTTAAAGTCCCCCCTCCACTCCATACCTCTTTTGAGATTTCTATCCTTAATTTCGCCTCTTAATTAAGCCTTCTATTCCAGGAGAGACCTCTACTAGAAAGCGAAAACTATTCCTTGCGATAAATTGCCTCACCATAGAGCTTTGCTGTGGAAGCACGAAACCTTAAAAGGTAAAACGTCGCTTTGTTCAACTTTGCTGTCCCTTGAATCATAATAACCACGTGGGTAATTCCAGGACTAGACGAATATCAGTCATTGAGATCAGTAATAGAGAGTTTAAACTAAAGAGATAAAAACGGAAAGATCCTTATTTCACCGCTTAATTAAGCCTTCCATTCCATGGAGAGAATTCTGCTGGAAACCGAGAAGTATTCCTTGGCGATAAATTTGTCTAACCATAGAGTGTAGTTGTAGAAGTACGAAACTTTAAAAGTTCTCTCCGTCAAGACTTCCTTTCGTTAAACTTTGGTCTCCCTTTACTACTACGTGGGTAACCTCATGACTATGCGAATATCAAGCACTGATATCAGTAATTGAGAATTTAAACTAAACGAGTTAAACGGAAAAAATCTTACGGTAGTGTTTTCATCCAGAGTAAAGAAACTTAATTCATTACGTGTTTTGATTAGCACAAAAACTTCATTATCCAATTAACGGTATACTTAGCTATCGGTTGAATGGGACCTCCGTGCAGCCAATCCTTTTGATGGANATAAGGTAGATTAAGGAAGGTATTAATCCACCCCCTGCTATACGCCTCTGGCGGCTTGCGGGGCATAAATCTATATGAAGCACGCGGGCCGTATATTTTATATATCGTAGGCCAGGATGAGTGTTTAGAGATAGCCACAATTTTTTTGCGGTCGGATGCTTCAAAAAGAAGATAACAGCCTTTGGACGGCTATATTTAAGTGGTTAAAAGAAAATCCGTGTGGGACATGGACCAACAAGTTGAATACAAGACGTGTAATAAGTAATTGAAATATATATTGCCACTACGGAACCTCGGAGATGTGAAGGGGTAGGTATCACAGGATGTATTGCTACTCGTCACGGAAATAGCTTAAGTCTTGAGATGTTTCGCTTGGAATTCTTGGTTTTAGAAGATTGATGCGTTGAGGTCGCAGAGGATGAGATTGGAGGAATACTTTACGCTCGGAAAGAAAGGTAATTTACGGAGATGTAGGTTGCAGAAGGAAACGCTGGTTTTCTCGGCACAGCGAAGAAGTCCCTTATACATCAAACAAAGATTTGTTAAGTGTGGAAAGAGAAAAGATACTACGTGTTTATAACACGATATTATTCCCAATGTTGTAGACATGTTCCGTAATTCAACCAATCCAAACGTTAATACATTATTTGAGCATCTGCAGTATCATTAATGTTTTGGTTAGAGGTTTAGAAACACTCCGTAAGCCATAAGTCGGCAGAGAGAACTCGAGTTTGGTGGCAAAAGGGAAGTTCCCGATTAACGATTTCTAGAAATTACCCTATGCAAATTTCGGAAACAATTTCTCCATTCTCAAGGTTTCCACAATAGGATATCTTATTTCTAGGAATTACTCTATTCGTATTTCGGAGAAAAGCCTCCATTCTCAATGGTTCCACAATGGGATATCTTGCAATTACTCTATGCGCATTTCCGAAAAATAGCTTCCTTTGTCTATGTAAGTACCCAGCAAGCCGCCTTTCGGCGTGTGGCAGGGGGTGCATGCACTATGGGTATATTTTCCTAATAAATTACTTTCGCGTATCGTTCGCGGAAGAAATGAATTCTTTAAGCGATTCGTTCTAGCACCTATTTCCCTGATCTTTCTCGCGGTATCAGAACCATCTTCCTTTCTCAAGAATTCCACAATGGGGAATGAGTCAATGAATCTTTTCTTTGATCATTAACTTTATGCATTAATTCCTACCCACGGAATTTAAACAAAATATGATATCCCTACTGCCTACAGGAATGTCAATTAGATGAACCAATGTAAGTATCATTTCTTAAGTCTTTTCAGCGAATCAATAACCTTATTTTGGATTCAATTTTATGATACAGTGAGTTGTGTAAAGCAATCGATAATTCTCATATTGAAAGAGTTGTGTTTCCTTTCTTAAAAATACCCATAGGATGAACAGACTTGAAAAAAGTCGCACAGTACCGGAAATCGAACCCGGATCTTTCACTTGCCTCTATTATTTACATTCTCCATCCTTCATCGAAATTCTTTCACCCATCCTCAAAACTTCCTAATGTGATCATTCGTATCGCTTAACTCACCTCTACAAACTTCATATCATTCCAAAATACTTTCACCGATCCACTCCACATTTCAAAGGATTCTCAGCCTTTTCATTGCTTCCTTTCTAAAATTCGTCGTTCATTTACAAGCTTCAAAATAAGCTTTTCCATCATTTCTATGCCTTCCTTGCATTTCTTTTAAAGTCCCCCCTTCACTCCATACCTCTTTTGAGATTTCTATCCTTAATTTCGCTTCTTAATTAAGCCTTCTATTCCAGGAGAGACCTCTACTAGAAAGCGAAAACTATTCCTTGCGATAAATTGCCTCACCATAGAGCTTTGCTGTGGAAGCACGAAACCTTAAAAGGTAAAACGTCGCTTTGTTCAACTTTGCTGTCCCTTGAATCATAATAACCACGTGGGTAATTCCAGGACTAGACGAATATCAGTCATTGAGATCAGTAATAGAGAGTTTAAACTAAAGAGATAAAAACGGAAAGATCCTTATTTCACCGCTTAATTAAGCCTTCCATTCCATGGAGAGAATTCTGCTGGAAACCGAGAAGTATTCCTTGGCGATAAATTTGTCTAACCATAGAGTGTAGTTGTAGAAGTACGAAACTTTAAAAGTTCTCTCCGTCAAGACTTCCTTTCGTTAAACTTTGGTCTCCCTTTACTACTACGTGGGTAACCTCATGACTATGCGAATATCAAGCACTGATATCAGTAATTGAGAATTTAAACTAAACGAGTTAAACGGAAAAAATCTTACGGTAGTGTTTTCATCCAGAGTAAAGAAACTTAATTCATTACGTGTTTTGATTAGCACAAAAACTTCATTATCCAATTAACGGTATACTTAGCTATCGGTTGAATGGGACCTCCGTGCAGCCAATCCTTTTGATGGATTCCTATATTTTATTTCCATTTCTCAATATATGTTCCTTTATTTCTCTGTAACAATACATAAAATATCAGTTTTTGGGTCTGTGCCATAATTTTATTTTAGGAAATTAAACTATTGTTATTGTTTGTCTACAAACATGAACCATGGGAAGAAACTTTCATAAAGAACCTCATTACCATGAAATGTAGTTTTCGGCTGTGCATCACTATGACTTTGAGGTTGTAAACAAACAACAATGTGTTTCGGTAAACCTCTGTGACTTTGAATAAGTATCACCTTGACGGCCACAGTCATTGTTGAAGTGAAGCTCAAGTGATTTTTCATGCGTTCCTCATACAAATTATGCTAAAAAGTGCGCCAATGATAAAATCAGAATTGCAGGTCAGCTGTACCCAACCTGGGGCACCCGTTTCCCAAAAGATCACAACAAGTTGATGTGTTTCATGTTAGCCAAGTGGGTAACGCGTTCTACTTTGGTGAAAGCTGTTCTGGGATCGATTCCTAGTGAAGGCTCACGTGCGAAATGGCTTCAGTTATCAATACATTTTGATATTTTCTACAACAACTACTATTGGTTGAATTCCATTTTTTTATTATGCTACGTGTTTTCGAGCGCCGGTTTAAACCATTTACCTGGATTATTTATTGTGGACCGCAAAACAATCCCAGGATTCTCATCCAGCAATCCTAAATTTCTTTCTATATAACCACATCACCTCCTTGGTCTTCCCCTACACGCCACTCATGTTTTTCAGCTCCCAAAATACCCTTCCCTTTTTTCTCGAAGGAGGATTACTGAATCTAAGAAGAAGCTAGGTTCCCTTAGAGAAAAACCTATCTCCCTTAAACTATCCCATCCTGGTCCATGATGAGGTCGTTTCCCATCCCCGTAGCTAATTAAGCGTTTTATCTAGTTTGTATCTGACCACTTTGTATTATCCATTTTCTATTTTCTCTTCTCTATCAACAACTCTATCTNCATTCAAAAACTATTTTTCGACTTTTATTCCATTCAGGCTAGCTTCACTCGGAGGCGCGCTTTCCGGCTTCATTTGTTTTCACGCTCGGCAACTCCAGTTTCTCCCGCCTCTCGCGCTCTTTTCGCATTCATAGTCCGCCTTACTTAGCGAAAAGGCAGCGCGAAACGTGCGAAACAATGGTCGCGGTATCTATTATGCTGCACTCTGCCGGGCTCCCGCCGACTTTTCCCGAACGAAAAAAGGTGTTTGAGCTTTCCTTGAAGAGGAAGTCGCTAACAAAGTAGTGATACCTGGACGGGTTTGACTCAAATGGCGAAATATGCGGGGGAAGGGACGGTTCCTTTCCGAAACTTGCGAGCCGACAATGGGCGAAGTGGTCAGTGCGAGGTCGACAATGACTTAGCAAGGCCGCCATGAGGCAACAATCGCAGCTTACTCGATTGTTGAATTCTTCTTTTTCGACCTCCGTTTCCCAATCTTTGGCTTCGATTGCTGTTCCGTTTCGGTAGCTGTTTTATTTGGTGACTATTCCGGCATATATTCACAAGCAAAGGAATTTATTGTCGTAACAAAACAACATTAGTCAGTATTTTTGTAAGCTGCAAAAATCAATTGTTGCGCTTTATATTATTGGTATCAAGTTTTGTTTGTTTCGTTATGAGGAATTGTTGAATAAAATAACAAAGAAAATTACCTTTACTAATCTAATAGAATAGTAATTGTAATGTTCTTTGTTGTACAAAAACTTGATTTATTTAACAATCCCTCATAATGTCATCAAGATTCTATAAAAGTAAGTTTTTAAAAATGTATTTCATTCGAACCTTAAATATTTAACAGGTTACGGTGAAAACATCATGTCACATTGCATAGATTTAATAAGTTTATCTCATATAAATTTACCTCAATCCTATTTTCTTCGATTTTTCTCGATTTTTATACGACTTGAGATTAAAGGAAATCGCTTTTCCAATCGAGAAAATGAATGAAAGTCTTCGAGGGAAGGACTCCGATATGATATCCCTATCTTGTATGGAATGCAAACAAGCATATGAACTTGGACATGTACCAATGTGGAAGATTGAACTGCATGGCTTCTGTAATATTTCATTCAGCTCAAAGATGCCTCTGATACGAGGAATTCTAAATGAATTTCGCTCAAGGTGGCATCCCTGAGTCGGTGATTAAGTGAAGGGTGGCACATACCAGATTAGCCACCCACTTAGATGGTTTCGAGGGCGTTAGGAAAAAGTGCCCTTGGGAGAAGGAAAGATTCATCTATCCCTTCGAGGTGATAAGGAATTATCTTGTGTAGAAAGATCCCCTTCCAAATCTCGTGAGCAATTAAAACAGAATCCCTTTGGGGACCAAAGAACTCTCACTCACTAGGCCTTTTTTATTCCAACTCCGATCACCCTCAATGTAATCTTCCGGAGTTTATTCAACAAATTAATCAAGAGCAGCTTTGTTATACTATGATCAGTAACAGCTTTAACATTAGTCACGAGCTGAGGGCATCGCCCTTATGGGGGCCCAAAAAAGTGACGTTTTGCCGTTTTCTATGGTGAAAAACTCTTTGGGGGGCCTCAAAACCTAAGGTCTCCGATTACAGCATTTCACCACTGCCTATGACCATATAGTCTAAGGTTTAATCCAGAATCCATGTTTCATGAAGTTAATAATTCATGAATGGTGTCTTCTAATATATAAAATCCTTCCACAAATCGTCTACCAAAATTGTAAACCACATTTTAATTTGCTTTCCTTTAAATTACATTATCTCCGATGCATTATATATTAAGAAATTCGCTTAGAGCTAACAAGGGAGTGCAAAATTTAGGATCTATATGTAAGAAGAAAATTGGACCAAATTGGCGGTCAGATTTTTCTCAAAATAACCTAGAAATAAACTGTACAAGTGCTCTAAATACTTCAGACGAATCTAAAAAGGTCATAAGATTTCTTATTTCAACTAATTAATGTTCATTTTACGTTTAGATCGTAGCGTCATCTTGTGAATCATTGTGTAAACCTATTTTCCACCCGGGAAAATCTCATTAGAACTTTTAAAATTGGAAATTCTAAATGAAGTTCATTGTTTTACTTTTAAATGTTTTATTTAAGATATTTTATTCGATTTGAGATGATTTTATTTTTATTTAACATCAGTTAAATTATAATTGATATTGAATTAGTGAAATAATGAATATTTTTAGAATTAATTTCAGCTGATTTTATTTTCATTTAGCTGAATTTCAATTATAGTTATTAAATTACCGGTAAATAAGTGAACTAACGAGGTTTAGAAAGAGATTAATATTTCATTCATATGGGACTGAAACGAGGTAGGACAAACGGGGCGGAAGGAAATTTCTAGCATTGGGTAAAAACATGAAGATTCTATTTGTTTACACAGAAATTAGTTAAATAAATCCACAACTAAATGCCACATTTACGTGTTATTAAGATCTTCAGATTTTACTCCCACTAATAGCTCAATTAATAAGTATTTATGTATTTAAAATTAATCATCAGAAGTGGGAAGAATTATTAGAAATACAAGATTGAGTTTAAACAAAAATATACAAAGAATTGTTTCTCGAATCGGAAATTTGGTTAACGGTTCTCCGATTCGAATGCTCAAAATATTTCCATTATATCCGATTCCCAATTTCGATTTAACGTGCATCACAAATCCCATTACGTACACGAAACACAAAAAGTAGTCCTGAATCAACCAAGAATTGCTTGATGGAAAAAAGGATACGCCAGACCTTTTCCTTTCCAGCTCGAGATGCTCCAGTCCTATTCATATAAAGATAGAGATCAAAACGAAATCTAGCCTCAGAAGAAAATATATATCCTTGCCCCATAATGAGTAATGCTTTTAAATTATTCAATAATCTTCTTGAATGGGTCTGCAGAATGGATGATGAAAGAACTTTCAGGAAGGAACGAAAAATTGAGGAAATAATGGAAATACAGCCGCTTACTTAGGTCTCCAATTTTTTTTATTGCATCTCATCTTGTTGAACTTTTTTATATCTTCATATCTTCCTTTGGTCCTGCTACCATATCTTGATGAATGAAAATTTTACTTTTGTCTTTTGGTATGGGATAATGTAACTTTTATATACTTTTGCCTCTGTCTTGTTCATGGCTGTGTATGAGTTACGCTAAATGATGGCATAATTTAAGGTTTCTCCTTTTGCAATGTTACGAAAACTGTTACTCGTAGAGTCATTGTGCTTCGCTAAAGTGGGCTTGTTCTGCTTTTACGATTACGATATACGTCACGGAGCATCATCTTAGCATCATAGCTCAGCGAGGAAAGCAAGGGCAAACTACCTCACTCCTCATCTTATCTAGTAAGCCTCATTTCCATTTCCTAACTCTCTGCAGCTGATGGCAGGGGGGATGAGGTCCCAACCGGCCTTCGGGCTGAATACTTTACAGAGAGATGTCTTTGTTTACAACTTGTAATTTTGTCGTTTCAAAGATATTTTATGTGAATGTAAATGTAAGAATACTCTCTAAATAAACTGCCACTTTTACTTCATAAGTAATAAGTTGGTGTGGGTGCATAATATTTACCCGATATATTCCTGACAAATCCTGCCAATGTTATTAACTGGAACAATTTGTTTAACTTTGCATTAAAATAATAATAATAATAATATCTGCGTAAAAATACTACTTAACTTTGTATGGAATCGGTTACATATATTATCTAGTTTATTTCCATTATTGTCAAACGTTATTCTAGTCTTATACAAACTATAAATATTATCCTTCTATTGTGATTAAGCTGTATTTTATTTGCATGTCGAATATTTTTTTTTCTTGTTTTTCCTTTTGTAATTCTGCCACAGAGTCCTTTTTTGACGTACCAAAGGACATAGTCTTAGGACAATAAATATATATTTATAATTGTTTAGTTATAAATCATTTTCCACAGCATTGAATAGAGAATGACCGAGAGGAAGTTCATTATTCAGCAATCCACAAACTCCGGTATCTTTCATAGAACTTAGCCATGAAGTAGATTTAAAACGAATTAAATTAAAGATACATTTCCATGTTTCCTACCTCGGAAGACGAAAATTATTCCGTTCGTCAAGACATTAGCAAAACGAGAAAAACATCTACCCTTCGTAGACGAAGGTTGTAATCTGGAACGTAAAATGAAAGCAGAAGGAAGTGGAGAAGAAACGAAGAGACACTGAAAGAAATAAGGGAAGAGTAAAGAAGAGAATAACGAATGGATAGGAGGATAAGAGTCTGAGGTCAAAGGAGATATCATCGCTTGGGGAGGAAAAAAGTGGATGAACTGATGCGTAGGAAGGGTCGCTGGTGCCGGCAGGTGTTAATCCAGAGTTCGTTCCCTTTTTCCCAGACTCCTTTCTCCTTAGAAATGCTTAAATTCCTTCATTACATCTCCCGCCTCTGAAACCCATAAGGATTCACGAGGCGACGTTTGTGTTTCCATCTCAACTCATCCGAGACTGTTTCCAAGGCGACGCGGTGATATTCTCGTCCTTCATAAAACGAACGCCTGAGGATTGCCTATCGAGAATTAGACCGACGTTCGACGACTTTTATTTATTACTCATCGTTCGACGTCCCAAACGATCTTATGAAGGAATTCCACGATGTTGCCAAACTTCTCCAGAAGAAATATTTATTTTTTCGGTTTAATTCGTATAAATTCATGATCATCTCACTGTCTCATCTCATCATTGATGGTAAATGCCGATAAAAGTCAATACCCAAATAATCGAAAGAAACTTTTTTTAGGAATACATGCGACAACAGCGCGCTGTAATATTCCAATAGACAAGAATCTTCTAAAAAAGAAAAACTTAACATCGATCGATTGCGACCGAATATTTGTCTGGAAAAAACTCGAACTTTATCATATCATGTTGTTGTGTTGCGTTTTCACATTATCGCGATGTCACGGTCACTGTCGCGACCTGCCACAAGAATCAGATAGCAAACACACCTAGGTTTAAAACTTTATTACAACATCATAAATTGTTAACGTCACCATTTGACGCAGTTTGTGGCGGTTCCACTACGGTAACGATTTGACCATTTTGAATGATTTACATTATTATTATTTTATCCTAAAACGATAAGTACGAACGTTTAAAAATGAGCTTAAAAAACTACATTTTTAAAAGTAAAATGTTATTAAACGAAATATCGCATCTTAACTATGTTTGTTTTTAGTATAGTATTTTCACCCCATGAACCACAACCCAAATTTCACAATTTCCTTCTTTTTAATGAAATGAACCAATTCTGGCGATATCTGGTGGAACTTCTCCATGATTAGTAAATAAAGACACAATCTGACACTCTTTAATGAAACTGAAGTTTTATAAACAACAATTTTAATGGCATCTTGGGCTATTTCACTCATTTTATATTTTGACAGGAATCTAAATCTACATATGCAAGCCGCTTTTCGGCGTGTGGCAGATGGGAATAGAAATGTCTTTGAAATAAAGAGTGAATTCGATCTTGACATAAAAGTGACTTTTCAATAGATGAGCAAAATTATGAACGATTCACAGACGTTGCCATTCATAAGGACGTCATTCTTCTGCTTCAGAATTACATAAGGCGTTAATTTATTGTCAATATAAAAATCCAACGCGAGAATTCGCCTAATGCGGAGTACTGCGAGCAACTACTGATGACCTTCAATGTAGAAAGCGAACGCGAAATTCTCGCTTAAATTCAAGGACTTTAGTTGCGAGGGTCAATCTTCCCTAGACTCCTTCGCTCCAGCGAATCAAAATGCCCCGTCACGCGGGCATTTCCCGACCCTTTTCTTTCATTTGCAGATTTTACACAGCGGACTCGCATTTGGAGAGGATAATGACGTGGTAGGGAAAGATTTGAGGGGGAAAAGGGCCAAAAAAGGAGTAGATTTGGTTCCTAGGAAACTCTTCCCTTCCTCAGCAGTGGTCTGCACTCAGCGGAGCGCTCTTAGTGTGCGAGGGATACGCAAGAGGAGGACAATGAGGTGAGGAGAGGAAGAGGTCAAGAGGAAGAGGGGAAACAGATGAGAGAGGTGAAAGCGTTGCCACCGGAGACAAGGGAGGATTTTACGCAGCTGACAGAAAGCTCTGAGGAATTATCTCTGGATGAGTGACGCGATGATTTCGGAGCGAAAGAAACGCGGAGTTCTGGAAGGAATTAAAGAACGCCCCCCTGCTTTGCTTTAAAATTCAAGTTGAGGGGACACAAGCCGCAGTGTTATGGAACCTCATTGAGTGGTCATATGGAGGCTTTCCGCATTTGTATGAGGAACCCGTGAACATTTTTGTATTTAAAGAACTTTAGATAAGGCCTGATTTGGATCCGCCGATCTATGAAACACGTTGAGGATGAAAATTAACAATAAGATGCAAAAAATAGCAAGAAACGAGTTCGTTAGACTGACGGTTTGTGAAGCAACAATGGATTGGACGAACAATGATAGATTTTCCGTACAACAATGGAATGGACAAGCAACAAATGAACGTGCAACAAGTAAACAATGTCATACAAAATTAAGCAAGTAACAAATGAAGTGAGGGAAGTAACCATGGATTGAACCAACAACAACAAATTAGACGTTCGATAATGGAATGGACGAGCAACAAATGAAACCTGTAGCACTAAGAAGTAAGCTATGTCAAACAAAATTAAGCAACTAACGAATGAAATGGGGAAGTAACAATAGATTGAACAAACAACTATAGATTAGACGTCTAATAATGGAATGGACGAGCAACAAATGAAACCTGTAGCACTAAGAAGTAAGCTATGTCAAACAAAATTAAACCAGCAACAAAAGAAATAGGGAAGTAACAAACAAACAACAATAGATTAGACGTTCAATAATTGATTGGACAAGCAAGAAACTAAAAGTACAAGCGACAACATATTGAGCAAGCACAATAAACTGGACAGGCAACAATGAACTGTAAAAACACAATGCATCGGACGGAAAACAATGGATATGGAAAGCGTAATTAAAATGTTCACAACTCAGCTTTTCGAAAAAAAAACAAATGAAAGAAGTTATGTGAAAAAACACGAAAACATGGAAACTAATGCAGCATATTTATAAAAAACTACAAAAAGAATCAATTTATAAAAATAGGTAAATTGGATACTCGGATTGTAACTTATGTATGATGATATGATAACTTAGTTAATGGGTGTGGTAGAACAAATTACAGAAGCGGAAGAGGATTATTAAAGCGCTATTTAGGACATACGATAGTCGATGGACTTTAAGTCTAATTAGACAAACAAAAACCTGTCACAATGCTATAGAAACGCTTGCATTAAAGGTAGTACATCAAATAGATCGCCACGGTAATTCAATGTTTTTATGTACCAATTCATCACAAGATCAAATAAAAAGAATGAAAGTCACATCTGCGAGTGATACGTCTCATGATAAATCAACGGACGGTCGACGCGGATAGGTGAAAAATAATCAGGGAAATGTAAGTGCCGTCGACACATTAGCGAATCCGTTTGTTGGGTCTGCTAATGCACTTTTAAGTGGCGCCCAGATGCCTCCGAAATGCTGCTAAAGGTAACGCCTACGAGCTGATGCGCGAATTCCACCGTAACGACTCGTTCGTAGTTTAAATTTACCAACTCATGATAAGCTAACGCAAAATCTAATTTTTGACATGATCATTAAAATTTTGAAGCGCCTTCCAGTACAGATATATTAATAATCTAATTTAAAAGGCTTTCAGTTCGACTAAAAATTTCATCCGCTTTCGTGAGATAATGAGACTTGATATCTTGAAGGCTTCAGGGAAAAAATTTCCATGTTAGAGATGTTTCTATGGGAACGCTTGCTTGTTGAGAGACGAAAATGTAGATCTTGTCGCAACGCCTCTGAAAACTGTTTATAGAAGCTAATTGTTGAATTTATTATTATAAAAATTTTAATGCTCTTTTCGCAAAATGCTTTTTCTTGTCGCATTTTAATTGTTAATGGAGATTTTACTTTTTGTTGTAAATTTTAATCGTTGGTGTAAATATTATTGGTGGTGTGAATTTTAATTGTTGGTGTCAATTGTAATTTTAATAATATTACATATTGCGTTACTCATTCGTTTAAATACTATTCGGTTTTCATTGAATTACACATGTAATTTCATAAAACAATATCAGGATGGAAAACGAATATCTTTTCTTTAAAAAACGGAAAATTCAAACGAATACGGTAATGGACAACGGATACTTAGACCAATCGGATCGCATGCACTATCATTTTCCTGTTATAAGAGATTATGAAAGTTGACGTAAAACGGGAAATTTAAGATAGTTGACGTACGCAACTTCATGATGTTTCGATGACTTTTTTGCTTTTACCTTGCATTAATTATTCATGTGCCGAGCATCTGCTATAGATGGTAATATGGGAAAAGGAGATGGAAAAAGTTTTTTCCAACGCGAATATCCGATGTAAAAAAAATTCTCTTAGCTGACTGCAATCTCTGTTACCTCCTCACTTCCGTTTGGATGCGTAATGAATGTCCGATGTTTACTCAACTGATTACACCGAACTCATTGACGATTCGAATGGACTTCCGTTGCATCTGCTTTCAATCGAAAGCGAGATGACTTTAACACGTCGAATTCAAGCTCAAAAGGAATGCTTCATGAGAGCGATTCCCGTATGTTTGAAGTTGGTGAAGTGTTGTAAATAGCAACTAAAAAATATAAAGTTCGTAATTCCGCAGAATATTATTCGATTAAATTACATTAGCACTTAAAATTAACTCGAAATTAACACTTATTGTCCGAAGAAGTATGCTTGAGTCATTCTTGCTGCGTAGTTCGGAAAGATTTATTACCTTCAATTGATCGATACTCATTTTGTCGTCAGGACATTTCACCGACTATGGTGTCGGTAAAATGTCCTGTTTACATCTACATTAGTTTCGCAGATAATTTAGATTTTTACAAGATTTTGAAACTCGAAAATATTTATAAATTAGCCCTTGATGCTATTGTACTATTTAGTAACTTACCTCAAATAAGGAACGAATCTTAAATGAGGGTAATACAATATTTTCAAGATCCTACTGATTTATTAACCTCGACTTTGTGGTACGTCTCTATTATAAAGAGTAATCGAAAAAGAGCACTTACACCTTTACGACAATATTTTATTCCACTATGGACGATGTTTACTAAGGGAAATGTGGAAATCATTTCTAAAAATTACCCTAATTGCATTTAGAATATAATTTTCCATTCTCAAGGGTTCCAAATTGCCCATAAGCATTCCTTGATAATGGAGAAATCGTTTCCGAAATGCACATAGGGTGATTCCTAAAAATACGATAATCCTAAGCATCCCGCTTGTCTCCTAACGTGAGTTCTATCTGCCGTCATACGACTTACGGAGTGTTTTTACACATCTGAGAGATAGGGATGAAAAATGGGAGATACTGAAAGAAAGATACAGAAATAAAATAGAATCAGGAGAGAAAGGGTGATGGAAAAGATATGTAGAGAAATAGTATTAAGAAAGAGGGCGAAATATGATAAAGAAAGTATAAGAAAGGACTAGGAGAAAGGATCGTAAAAAAGAGAAGAGAACTAGGGAAATAGAAAATGAAAATAGGGAATAGAGAATGGACGGGGAAAGCGAAAGAAGCAGAAAGATAAAGAAATCAAAGGGAAGGTTTCGGAAGAGGAAACACAATCCTTCTCCTGGTAGGTATAAAGAGAGAAAGGAGAAAGGAAAAATGCAGGGAATCCAGAAAAAGGGGGCGGAGACCAAATCAGGCAGAAAAAAGAAAAGAATTGGCACTGCGTCCTGCGGTTGAGGGCGAATCTGAAGTAGCTGCACTTTTTTCAGTCTATGATTAGAATATTTCATCAGGGACACCCTCTTTCCTTTTTTCCATTTATCCCTCACGCGACTAGCATACACGTGAGATGAATTGTGGGAGGTCCTACGCGAATGGTGCAAAATTAGGGCGGGCCCCTATAGTAAGCTCTATAGTAGTAGAAGGAAACCGCCCCAGTGCGGTTGAGCACAAATCTGACCACGGTTTCGACCCTTTGTTTCATTATCAGGATGACGGTTACAAGGATCCCAACTGATAAATATGTAAATATCATTTAATTTCAGAAAAATTTAGATAGGTAGCTTATAAAATAGAGTTCTGATAAAAATCATCTTTCACATCAAAAATGTTGTAAGAGATATTGAAATGATAGTCAATTAAATGAGGAGTGCTCAAGGAACTTTTATTTAAATCAATTTTACATGTTTAATAAACGGTACGACGATGTTCTAATAATTTGGTGTCGGCAAGGTGGGTGTCGGCAAGATAGATGTCGACAATGTGAGTGTCGACAAGGTGCGTGTAGGCAAGTTGAGCGTCGGTCAAATGAGCGTCGGCCAAACAATGGATTCCAAATGAAACGGCGCACTTTAAAAACCCAAACTATCTTTCCTGAATTAATTTACATCTATGATCAAAAGGCGTAATATTCACTGGGTGTCTAGGACTAATATATGCGGAAAGAAGACTATTAGAATGCCGAGTAATTAAAGGGGAGTACAAGCATAGAAAGGGACGTACCCCGAGACTTTTAAGGATAGAGCTTTCTCTGTCCTACAAAGAAGAATCGTTTAAACGTTGTTGGACATGAGACACACCATAACTCCCACAGAAAAACCCTTAAACCAGGTTTTATTGAAGCCATCAGTGGACTTTCCTGGCAGAGCGGATTTTATGGAGATGGCTTGCTATCGCTTGACCGCAGGTATTGCCGTTTACTATCTCTTTTGCCGACATTTTAGAATAGAAGAAAGCCATGTTATAAATTATTTTATTGAATTTAAAAACCTCAATTAATACATTACATCACAGCTTCCAAAATTGCAGGTAAGCACTCCCTTCACGATTGATCATGCGCTTCCATTAAGTCATCGTGCATACAAGAGGATTCTTCCATTTTACCGACACCCATTTGACCGACGCTAAATATCGATACCTACGAAATATCATATCAAGACTGCGACAAGACTAATATGAACAAACAAAAAGAAACCACATTCAAGGAACAAATAGCTCACTTTAAACGTAATCAAATAAACAGATCAAGCGTCGCACAACACACTCAAAAAATAACTCCGAAATTAACAGAGAAAACTTGCATCCCTTTTCCTTAATTTCACACATATTCGCCTACACCGTAGATGTCATTTTAGACTAAATTTATTCTTATTCTATCAATTTTACTAAATATAGATACTGTATAAATATATTTAAGGAATTATTACCAAATTATGTCGATAGATTCCAAAAGAACGTAAAACTTGCCCATGAAAATTGCAACAAAGATATGAAAAGTTTTCTGAAATTCTTCCTGTATCCCATTTCTTCTTGCGAATAAACTTCTTTCTTTTGCGTGTTGTTCACTATTCCCTTATTAAAAAACAGCATTATTGAATCCATTTCACCTACAAAACATTTACTCGCGGAAAGTTCTTCTGCAGGATATCTGGCTTCAAAATTTCTATCACTCAGTAATCTTCTAATTTCAGGCCCGAGAGAAATTCCTTATTTTAACTTGGCATTCCGCAGAGAAAAATTTTCCCTAGATACTTGCTAGATTTTTTTTCTTGCCCATTGCTTCTACAAAAATTTTCATCACTCCAAGTTTAATATGAAATGGAGGTAAGAGAATTCTTTGCAGTTCAACCATATGCTTCAATTTGATATTATTTTTGCCTGGTATGAATTCATTCCTTGGCGCCCGATCTTTAGGTTCGTCTTTTTCTTGCTATAGCTAAGGAAAGCCGTATACTTCGAGGAGACAAACGATCAGCTAATGCTTCAATTTGATATTGTTTTTGCCTGGTTTGAATCCATTCCTTGGCCTACGATCTTTAGGTTCGTCTTTCTCTTTCTATACTGTCTCCCATGGACAGAAAACAGCAGTATTTTGTGAATCACCCTTCGAGACTGCTATTATTTTAAAATCAGCAAATATCGTCCACTTGCGTTCCTCTTACGGTATGCTTTCGGGGATTTATCTCCTGTTTTCGATACAGTACAAGCCTACACAGAAACTGAAAGACATTCAAAAACCATGCTCAAGAAAGAATTTTCGAACTGCACAGTACAAAAAATACACAATACTACCACAAATTGTCTTAAAACTATAGCTAAGGAAAGCCGTATATTTTGATGAGAAAAACGATCAGCTAATTTATATACTTAGTTGATTGTTGATTTTGCTGTTATTGTTGCTGTTGTTGCTATTAAACACACCTAACACGATACAAGGGGAATGGGAAATAAAATACATGGCACAATATATTACACAAGAGTTGAAAGCTTCGCTCTGGAATTCCAGCAATGAAACGACTCAATTGACATCAACTGGGATAAGATGAATTATGGATGTTTGTAGAGAGTTATAAAAAAGGGGGAAATGGGATCTACCTATTCGCGAGGTTCATTATTGAGCCAAGTGATGAAGCTATATTAGAGAAAACCCATTTCTGAGAGAGTGAAAGGAAAGCGAATAAACAATTAATAATCACGAGTAATTCCGTAATTGAGCATTTCGAAATGAAAAGAGTTCCTGCATTGCCTAGATGCCCGTGCCCCATTGATTTCTGCGCACTGGGGCGGTTTCCTTCTACTACTATAGAGCCTACTACAAGGGGCCCGCCCTAATTTTGCACCATTCGCGTACGACCTCCCACAATTCATCTCACGTGTATGCAGGTCGCGTGAGGGTTTAAATGGAAAAAAAGAAAGAGGGTGTCCCTGATGAAATATTCTAATCATAGACTGAAAAAAGGTCCAGCTACTTCAGATTCGCCCTCAACCGCAGGACTCAGTGCCAATTCTTTTCTTTTTTCCTGCCTGATTTGGTCCCCATCCCCTTTTTCTGGATTCCCTGCATTTTTTCTTTCTCCTTTCTCTCTTTATACCTACCAGAAGAAGGATTGTATTTCCTCTTCCGAACCCTTCCCTTTGATTTCTTTATCTTTCTGCCTCTTTCGCTTTCCCCGTCCATTCTCTATTCCCTATTTTCTATTTCTCTTTCCCTCATTCTCTTCTCTTTTTCTGCATTCCTTTCTCTACTACTTGTTCCTATTTTCTTTATCCTCTTTTTCGCTCTTATTTAATATTATTTTTCTACGTATTCTTTCCAACATTCTTTCTCTTCTCGTTCTATGTAATATCTGTATTTCTCGTTCACTATCACCCATTCTACACCCCTATCTCTTAGATGTGTAAAAACACTCCGTAAGCAGCATGTCGGCAGATGGAACTCACTTTTGGAGGCGAACGGGAAGGTTCGGAATGTCGATTTTTTAGGAATTGCCCTATGTGCATTTCGGAAGTAATATCTCCATTCTCAAAGGTTGCTTATAGGCATTGTGGAACCCTTGAAAATGGAAAATTATTTCAAAATGCACATAGGGTAATTTCAGGAGATGATTTTCGCATTTCCCATAGTGGAACCTTTAAGAATGGAAATATGTTAAATTATATAAAATGTCCTACATTTAAGCCCAAAATTAGCTCCATATGCCCAGAACTTTTCGAATAGCAGTTCCTCGAAAATTGTCTATACTATAAACTCAATAAAGACATCTTGCATCAATACTCCTTTATATTTTTGTCTAACCATAGTCATGTATCCCCTACCTCAACCTTTCTTTAAAAATTTCCGATCTCATTCCGATCGTCACATTTTTCATCTCAGTGCTTTCAAATCCACTCACGATCTCACTAAACTCCTTCCCTTGACAGAATTCGATTATGGCCTTATATTTTTAAGGTCCTAAGAAAGCGTGGCCTCTCTATTAGACCCTCCGTCTCTTAATTGCTAAATCTTTTTTTGGTGAAATCGAGCGAAATCACGGATCCGGAACATGTCCCTCTAAATTGTATCCGAAAGTGAAAGTGCTTGTCTCAATGGGAGTTTTGTTCTATCACAGTTTCCTCCTTTAATTCTTATACTATTCAATTTGTGTTTCATACCAAAATTAGTTGTTGAAATAACTTATGATTGATTTTATCCAAGCTTCAATAGATAGCAGAACCCTATAGATTAACACTTCCCAAGCTTTTGTTTTCCGCGGTACTTTGATGTGTTAACCCAAGTTTCACGGAGAGCGAAAATGCCTTTGTGACAGTAACAAAATTAGACTTTTTGGATGCACTCCCCGCTACGCGCCGAAAATACGAAAGAAAATCTATTCCCGATGATTATTCGTACTGTCCCCGAGAGAAATCCTTATTACCACTAGAATCGGTGAAATGTCTTGGATTAACCCTCACGAATAACCTAACATGGGATATCCACACCCGTAATACATGTGGACGAGCACTTAAGAAAATCGGGTTCGTGAAGTTAATAGTTAGTGGGAGCGAAGAAAACGCTAACGCTAATTTGCGTTAGTTAGGCTTCACCTTGAGTATTCACATAGTGTATGGGATCCTGCAGGAAAGTGTTGTATCCGAGAATTAGAAAACATACAGCGAAAGGCGATACGTTTCGTAAAAAAAGTGTAACGACAAATCAGTGAGCGTTAGTCAGATGCTTCAGGACGCAGGATGGGAATCTCTAGAAGATAGAATATTTAAACAAATACTTAATTTCTTTAATAAGTTAGAGGAATTGACAACCCTGACACATCATCTGTCTATATATTGAGGGAACTCTCCACTGATATATGACAAAAGGGTTCATTTTAACTTTATTGAAAGCTGTATCAGGGGTATAAAGCATCCGCTAGAATGTTATGATATCTCTAAATACGAAAACTCTTATCGTTAGCCCTTTCAATACCTATCTTCAATCTCTCCTTTAATAAATGTCGCCATTCCTTTCACATCCCTTTCTTTCTCGAACACTTTCCGAGTTCTCGTCGTCTTCTTCGATTCCACGCCCTTTCTCCCATCGCATTATTTGCTCTTCGGTCTGAACCCTTCCAGAGGCGCTCATATATCCTCCTTCTGCTTATCCACCTGTCTGCTAGATTGCTATGGCTTAAGTCTTTCTTACACATAAAAAACCTTTGTAATTTCTCATAGCGACATCCGTTCTCATCGATTTACTGATTTCATGCGGTTCCTTAAAAGAATATTATGGCATTTACATTGAATGCGGCCCGCGTAATACCCTCTGCAGTCTACAATACTTTTTTCAAGAGTATCTGACTCCCCTCTGTTTAGAGAAACTTAAATTTACGTGGTAAATGTAACCTACATCTACGTCGATACGCTAGACACCCATCGGCGTATGGTAGGGGAGGAAAAAAATGAGAATCGATCCCACGCCTGGAAATCCGGACTACTGTAATATTACCACATTACCGATTCTGATTCTTGATTTTCATGGCATTCTCTATATTTATTTAAGGGAATGCCTCATTATAAAAACATTTAGGCAAGAAATCGATTAATAAACCCTTTGGCCGGAAAGGCATAATAGAATCTATAAGGAAAAGGAACACGGCTGTATTAAGACATTGGAGTTCGAGAAAATCTCCAAAAAGCCGTTATTTGCAAGCAAATTAACCCTTTAGAAATTCCAACCAGGAGCGGTTAGGGTTCTCAGTGGTCGCGTTGCAAGTATTGTTCTTAATACGTATTTAGGCAACAATATTCCATCTTTGGGAGAGAAGAATAACTCCAATATCCAAGAACTATAGTTAAGACACATACAAATGTGTAAATAACAAATAATCCAAAATAAATATAGTGATAATGGACTTATTTATGATTACTGATATCATTTGTTGATAGACTGACGAAAAAGTAGGTACTACAGATTTTACGATATTTACCACTCAATTTTAAATACTACTGGTTTTACATTCTCTCTCTCTCCAGAAATTCGTCATCGATTGCCTTCAGCTAGTTTCTCAATGTCCGGGTTTAATAATAGTGAACTTTTTTAAATACAGGTAACATGTTTGAAGTCGAAAACAATATGAATTTATTCCCAATAGTTAATAACGACACGGATCACCACTTCGCATAAATTGGCGTAATCTTTTATTCATAAAATATGTACAAATTTTTGTTGGAATGCACTTCATCTAAGGAAATTTTAAGCTGGTACCTTACTTTAAAGGCGTATTAACTTGACGTCTGACTTTGTCTTGGTCTTTTCAAGGCGTTTAAAACATTCCCGGAAATCGCTCATTGTCGTCAACAAAAATCTACGTTTACGCACGAGAGATTGTCGAGACGTTTCATTGTTAGGCGTAAGTACCAATGCTGCTCAGAAAAGTTGCAAGTTACTGGAAACCGCTCATTGTCGGCAACAAAAGCTATGTTTACGTATCATTGTTGCAAACCAGAGCTTGGTGAGTTGTTTCATTGTTAGACATAAGTAACAATGCTGCTTGGAAAAATCGCTAGGATTTATTTTGGTTCGAGATGTTAGGGGAAAAACCAGATCCCAGGAATATTTTGAGCGCCTTTCGGATCGATGATTTCAGGCTACCTTATTTTTTGCTGTATATTAACGAAAGACGTAACAATGACTAAAAAAATAACGCAAGGTATTCTTAAATTCAACATGGCTCCCCAGGCACTGTAATCACACCCTCTCCAATCACACCAACAGCTTCTAATAAGGTTCTTCACCCCGATTCCCAGATATTTTCGTTAAGGACGAAGGGTCCTTTAGCCCTTTCGTGGGATATGACCTATAGTCACAGTGGGGATAACCGGACGCGGTACAAGTAATTTAGATCCTTGAAGAAGAGATTCGGAATATGATGAGAACTGGAACCCGCTGTAAAGAAACCTCCGGAATGAATTTCGAGGAAATAGAAAAGGAACCAACAACCTCAATGCCTTTATCCTCGGCGAATATGAGAACGAAGACTATTCTATTTTCCTTGCGACTCAAGGAAAGGCAGAGATCAGGAGAAATGGCTATGGGTGAGGGAGGTTTTACCTTAAAGTTCTGCCGAAGGAGTGAAGGGAAAATGAGAGTCTTTGAAAAGGATCTCTCCCATAGAGATCTAACTAATGAGGAAGTTCCTCTGGAATAGTTTTAGCACTTCTACTTTTAAGAGATACATCTTTAGAGCAAGAAATATATAGCTGCTTGGTACAAGAGAAAGATGATTTGAAAATCCAGGGTAATCATGGAAAAACTGATGACATGAAAAAAATTTCCTAGTACGCTCTAAAATCACTGTGAAATAATTCCATAGCATTTTCAGCTGGAATATAACCTGATATTAGCTAAAAAATGGTATAAGATAGCCGAATAGGTGACGCGGTAGATTTTGGGATGACCGTGGTGTCCAGCCGGGCCGTGGGGTCGAAAAAACCACCGCAATCCCAGGGTAGCTGGAGAATGGAAACAGTTTCTTCGTATTCTGTATTTAGAAACCTTAGAAATTGACGTGGTATAAGAGACGTAGTAGTTTAACCCCAATTCCTATTTGCATTCCTTACTTTATCTCAAAAATAGGCCGAAAAAGGTGTCCGCCATATTGTTACGTAAAATGAGCAGAGGTTATAACGAATCAAAAGATTAGAAATTATACTAAAACATGACATAATCGGTTTTTCCACCAGTTACCTTCGACCACGTCTGAAACCCAGCAAACTGGAAAGTTTTTCAGAAAAATCAGAGAACATCATTTTCTGTGAAAATTAGCCAAGTTTGACATCCTGTAACTTTCTGACGGGCACAAATTACGAAAAATGAAAAACGGAACGAAGAAATTCAGTCTTTTCTAAATGTATATGCAAAGTTTCACGTCCCTCACTCTAAAAAAACACTTTTGGCCACCTGGCCAGCTTTTTTCGATTCTAACCCACTGTGCGTATCAATAACTACCAGAAGTCTCCAAGCCATTCAGGATACTTTATGGGCAAGGATGTTGCGAGTTCGTCCGCTTGGCGGCATCGTTCGCGGTCTAGCTTCATTGAAGTATTGAAGTAGAAACCCCCCTTCTGTAAACTACCAGAAGATTCAGAGGGAAAAGAAGGCTTACCAGGCTAGATGAGTTATAAGATAGTGAGCACTTGCTTTCCTCACAAAGCCGGATTTTTAAGAGTCTGCAAAGACCACCTAACTGTAGAAAATTACCCTATGAATAACACTTTCCATATCTTTCAATAGGGAATGACAAAAATTAACCAGCAATATACATTCTGCAGCATTTTTCATACTATCACAGCTGTGAACGATACTGAGTTGGAGATCTGTTGGAAGTGAAATTACCTTCATTCTTTACTGCGTAACACCGAAATCTAACTATCGATCATGTCTTTTTGTGCGGTAGTCATGGATATAATTTTTGATGGTTTTTTGAACACATTCTCAACAACAACCATAAAGACGTGCCACCACCATCATCGTCATCATTATCACCACCACCATCATCATCAACATCACGATTATTATTGTTGTTGTTGTTGTTATTGATGATGATGATAGTTGGTGTTATTGTTGCTGCTGTTGTTGTTTTTGTTACTATAATTATTGTCATCCTACATCCTGTAAATTTCATCCCAAGAACACCAATGTCCTCCAAAATGCGGTGTACGGGGCTGAAGCCACAGTTAAATATCCCAAAGGGCCTACGAAATGCAACCACTATTCATTCCCAGAGAGGATGTAGAAAGAAATAAGGTTTATTCCAATAATCCACATTCCACTTCGAGAAATATGACCTCGTGATTTATTCGTTCTCCAATACGCAAAATACATTGAGAATCGCTCACTGAGATTCCGAATGAATCCAATCCGTGTCCTCTCGCGTTCCACGTGAAGCAGACTGATCCAGATGCTATTGCAGTCACTCCTCGACCATCTTCACTTTCCCTTTTTTTTCGAGGTAATACAATTTTCGGCGCATCGCGAAAAATTTCGCAAGGTTTCGCCTTTCCCTTCCCATTCGGTGTAATATTTCTCCCCTCGCCTACACGAGAGTGTGACATGTCAGCTATACGACGAAAAAATATCGCTAGAAGTGGAGATTTATAAATTGCCTCTCCTGAGAGGGATTTCCAAAGAACAAATTTTATTTCCAACTTTATTTTAGATGAAAAACGAAAACTTATCGTACCAACTAACTAAATAATAATAACTAAAAGCATTCGATTACTGTTTAATGCAAAGAAATTTAAAAATTACCAGGCAAATGGAATTGAGCAATATTTTGACTCAAAATACGCTTTTTTATCCTGGATCTATTCTTCCTTACTACAACAATCATTATTTTTATACTAGCTTCAAGCAGTCGGCGTTGCTAAGGAAATAATTTGGGCATTGTTGCAAATACCTGGCCGTTCATATTTCCATACTAATAAATGCACGTGATATTGAATATGCCCTAATATTCAGCCCGAAGACCGGTTTGGACCTCATCCCCTCTACTATTTCTAACGAAGACTTATGGGAGGGAAATGAGGCTTACTAGGCAAGATGAGGAGTGAGGTAGTTTGCCCTTGCTTTTCTCACTGTACCAGAATACTATAAGCGGAACAAACCCACGTTAGTGAAGCACAATGACCCTATGAATAGCACTTCGTAGAATTTCATAAGTAGAGACCTTAATTTATTCCATTATTTAGCATCACTCATTAGCAACCAGGGCAGCGAAGAACAATTCTGAGACAGAAGTTATTGAAAGATACGTTTTTCTCTTTGTTGTACCAAAAGACAAATGAAAAATATTTCCTTCGTCAGGATATGATAGCAGGGTCCATGATATGCTCAGGCACAGCAAACATTTTCTTTGGTAACTGTAGTTATTTTAAGAAAATTCGCATAGTTATTATTTCAATGAAATTGAGGTACTGAACTGAAAATAGAGGAAAGAGAAGAAAAGAAGATCAAATCAAACTGGAGCAGAGTAATAAAATAATAAATATTCTTTGCAAAGTCGCTTCCTTTGTGGAGACCCCCTGAGGCTGGAGGCTTTGTCTTTGAAATGATCATCGGGACTTCCCAGAAATCAATAATCCGAAGCTTCCCGTTTGTCTCTGAGCGCGAGTTCCGCTTGCCGAATGACGGCTTAAGGAGTCTTTTTAAACCTCTAATTCTTTGCAAAACCGAAATGTCTAAGTTGGCCGCCAAAAATAAAACTTGAGAATAAATTATGAATATATTGCAATTTAAAGCACGAATGTGACGTGGGAAATCCTTCCACTCAATCAAAACCCAATATTTTCATTCAAAACTTTGAAATAAATTTCAATCAATAGAAAGTTTTCTGAAATGCATCATTTTATAGTACACTGATAAATTTTATCGTTATTTTTTTCGTAACTATCATGAAAGTTAGATAGTATTTTAAAAATAATTAAAGGTTATTGAGGTTTAGGTACCACCAGAATTTGTACATAATACTTAAAAGGTGGACATTTTAATGGTTTCTTCACATAGGAATTGATTTCAGCATCCTTCCCCACATCTGGTATATTTCTAAATAACGCCGCGCCGTCCCTATAACTTTAAGATTATTTCCGTCTACAACCTATCCAATTCCAATAAACATTAAATTAATATATGAAATTAAACACAATATATTCCTTACTTATATAACTATAATCAACCACTTCTTGGGAGCTTCGTTAATAGAACCCACGATATAGAAAAAGTTGGGATATTACACGCCTTTCTCCTGCCGTGTGCGTTTGGTGATAATCTGAAGCGTCCTTCACCACATACGTAGCAACCGAGTCCTATACAAAATAAATATAAATAACTCTTCTAGGCAACAACCCATCTCCTAATAATCAAAAAGTGAGGCATTTATTTTAAACAAAAAGAATAAATAGAACACCTTGACCATGTAGCAACCGAGCAACAACTAATAACTATAAATAGTTCTCCAAGGCAACAATTCATATTTTTATCATAAAAAAGTGAGGTGTTTTTTTAAACAAAAAATAAAAAAACAACAAAACTGCAATATATCCGAGCATAAGTTCCATTATCGTAAAAAAATAAATAAAATGGTTATATTATTATGCAATAATAAATGGAATTGGAGTCTCTAGTGCACCGGATGTATCCGAAACCGCCATAGATGTCAGGCCTTACACCTGCGGAGTATTGTATATCAAATGCATGTATGCATAAAATTGTACATATGCATATACGTATCACATAATTTGATAAAATATACGAAGTTCCCCCCACATTTTCAGCATCGTCGTCCTTTAATATCTCAAAAGATAAAGTATCTCTTGTCGGAGACGAGTTTTCGTCATTTCCGCTCAAATTCCGATCAGGTCTGCAGAGGTGAAAAGATTCTTCACCGTATACTTCCGCAATGAGGGACAGAAAGACTGTATAAGGGATATAAGGATACAAAATGTAGCGGATTTTGAGATATCTGTATCATCGGACAGCCAACCTACACTTTGACACTTTGACAGTATCTCAGGTGTGACAGACATACGGAATCCAGGATATCCCTGGCTTTCAAAGAACACAAACAGATAAGAGTGACATGGGTCAGCCAGGCTGCTTGCTACAGACCGAAGAGGCCCATTTCAAAGGAATCTGACGCAAGATCGAATAGTATCACATTCACCTTAGTTACCGTATCCAATTGAACAATTAAATACGTATGAATCAGGGCAATTCCTTTTGGGGATATCACGGTATTGATTGCTATCACATGATTGCTTACACCTTTTGCTTTAGGAATATCCTTGTATCAATTCCTACATATCAACTCACTCTAACGAGTACATTTACCTCTTCTCTTTAGCACCTCATTCACGCTTCTCCTAATTATTTCTCTTCTTTTTTAGTAATGGGACGTTTCGCCGACGCCACTTCGTCGACAGATACTTTTCGACGACACCGACAAGATATTTTAGAAATTAAAACAACTCATACATATGGTAAATTTGGATATCTTCCTGTTACATAAGTCATTTGTTAAGAATCCACTCACATAATCTAGACGATCAAAGTCTGATTATACTATGAAAGAGACGGTTGCTCCCAGCCTTTTACCATTTACAACTAAAATCCCGCTAGAGGGAATGAGGTTTACTAAGCAAGATGAGGAGTGAGGTATCGTTTCCTCACTAAGCCCTTAAGTGGAAAAAGTGCTTTCAAGTGCAGGACAATGGTTTTATAAATAAACTTTTCATTGTATTCAAAAAGGAATTACAAAAATTAGTCCGAATTTTATGAACGTTTTTCAATTCAAAATACACTGTTATATTACCTTATATTTGCTCTAGAATTAATTTTCCCTTTCACTTTATAAATAATGCTTTAAAATTACGTAAACCTTGATTTTTTTATTCAATATCTTTATGTTAAATATCTCTTTAAATGTATTTACATGCTACTTATATTTTTACCGTTCTAGCAATCCCATGTATCACCATTATTAAATAACGTCTACAATCAAACCAACATTAACGTATTTTCTTAATAATCCCTCCCAATCCGCTTAAATTGGTTCTCTCACAATCGAAGCCCTCTTCATTACTCAAAGTTTTCCCTTCCACAAAACTTCATCATATTTCATCATCATCATCAACTTAATATCATTAAATCGCCTTAAAAGACCAACGTTTCCATCTGCTTCATCGTATTACCTAATAAAAGACTCCTTTTTATCCTCCTTTAACATCGGTTGTTAGATCTAACAGTTCCCTTTAAAACCAAATTAAGCGCATTTAAAATAAACGAGCTTACATTGCTCCATTAGTAGTAATTCCACTTCAAATTAATTCTTCCGTGAGCATCATTAGACTCAATCTTGTGTGAATTTATCACGCCCCACAGCTTTTTAACGCTCACTAATTATGCGTTATTTTTCCCTAAGAATAGGTTAAAAATCAGTTTTTGGGATTGTAACATTATATAGATAGAAAAGAAGCTATAGTATATTCTTACTAGGCAAGATGAGGAGTGAGGTCCCAANATATGGATGTATAACGCCCGTGTATTTACAGGAGATAATGCATGAACATTCAACGATCTCCTTGGTCGCCAAGGGGATGGGGTGTTTATCACCGCAAAATTTTACAAATTTTCCGTATGTTTTATTAAAATTCTCGCAATTTCCAATCTATATCAATGACTAACATAAGAATCTATAATTATTTTCATTTCCTTTGACAGTTATGACAATTATTTCTAATTTAATTCTGCAAAATAAACATAGTCTGCAAGTCATGAAAACGAACTTTGTGTGCATTGTTCGTGGATACGTATTATGGGCTCCTGGGTTCGAACCCTAGCCTTCTCAGAGATGGGAATACTTTTGGAGGGGCTTTCAGCATCTTAGAAATATAATGCAATTTGTTTTACATCTCTATATTAAGCCGTGATTGAGATAGAGAGGGGGACGGACAGACATTTTGCTTTATATAGATATATATATATTTGGTTTAATTACGGTGGAGCAAAACCAGCAGTGATGTTAACCTGGGAATTTTCTGAATGTATACTTTCTGAAATTTGTTTTCTTTCTCACTGAACGAGCTCTGAAGCGGGAAATTTCTTTATATTGTACCTCTTACTCGATTTATCGATAAAACGCTACCAGTAATTGCCTCAAATTTATTTCGGCTCGCATTAATCATTTCCCCGTCGCTTATTACGCCTTGGGTTATTTTTCCGTTCCAATTCAATATTCGTTTCATGCATCCATTCATTTGATTAAAGCAACATGTTATATGTCTACATATCCTCCATTCTATTGACTTATTCGTCCCTAACTAACTCCATTGTCATTCTGCATTAATTATAGTAAGTACTACATAATGGGATTATTTTGGTTTTTTTTTAATCGTCAAACGGCTGACCCGTCGTAAATAATGGCAATAATTACCGAGGAAATGAAAGATAGATAGGCCCAATTCCATTAGGCACATTGATATTGTATAGCATGTTGAGCATTAATTTATTCATAATTAATTGTTGATTAGAGAGCAGCCTTGATAACTTACTTTAGAGCTTATTCCTTGGGTATAGCGAACAGTAATAAGAGTAGTTGAATTATTTTCTGTTTTTTTTTACATATATATTTATAAAACAGAAAGATTTGCATGAAAAACTTTTAGGTAACAATCAAGATGTTTCCAAACAAGAGTTTGCAACTAATTTGCAAACTTTGCACCTTATAACTAATTCTCCAGAGATAGCAGGCTGCTTCTTACACCTCTATGGTCTCAGGTTTGATTCGGTTACATTAGCATAAACTTTCATGAGAAACGCATGTATATTTTGCTTTATAATTTGCATGGCTACATTTTACGCTACCAAACTTCATTTCTCTTGCAAATTAGAAATTCATGGTCGCAAGATGTCAAGACCAGTACCAAATTCGAGGAAATTCGATAAGGAGTTATGCCGATTATCGAAAACCGTTTAGAATCTAAATCGCCAAAACATGGACGTAAATTCAATAAATCTATATGTAAAGTGTCCCCTTGACAACCGTTCATTGTTGAAGAAAGAATGGGAAAAGTGGAAACAAATGAGAAACTGATTTTATTGTTTTTTAAAAGGCTAGTATTTAGTAATACTGGATAATAATTCTTTTACCAGTGTATGTGGCCACACGTTTATTTATACGCTATCTGATATAGATTTTCTTATCAAAATTCATCCTTCTTTACATCGCTTAATTAATCATTTCACCTTTTCAAGCAATTAATGTCCAATTTTTCCGCAGCGTCACCTTTCATCACCCTTTTTAAACATATTATGTTTCTCCATCCTTCTTACGTCATTATATGATGCCCTATACAACTTTCTCTCCCACGCAAACTCTTTGTATTTTTCCACTTGACTTATGAAGGTTTTTTCTCTTCCCCCACCGCCCTCGCTCACCCCAACCGCCACCTCTGGAAGAATTTAACAGCTATTTTCTGCTTCGCACGTCTCACCCACGTCATCTCCGATCTCTTCCTAATCCTCTTAAACGGACCCCGACAACCATATGTTGATGGCGACGTGGTAGACCGGAACCGACCGTATCTCTTGGATTGTCTGGGATCGTGTTATGTCATTTCTGTTGCTGCGGTTTTCTCATCCAAATTCCCCCTTGTGGAGATTATGCCTGAGTGTGTCTCGTTAAGGAAGTTCCTGGATTCGTTGCATGGAGTCAATGTCCACTCCACTACCGCTATTACCAACACGACTATTATTTTTAAACTTTTTAAGCTACTATAGGATAGTAAATAATTTTATTCGACCTGTCGTTGATGAAAGACAGACCTTTAAACAAACAAATGCAAACCCGAGAATATTTCCTTCAAACAAATGCAATTTTCTTAATATACGTCGCTTTGCAACATTATCAGTTAAGTCACTTAGTCCTAGTCAGCTAGTTAGTCACGTTCACCTAGTTAGTCCTAGTACACTAGCTAGTCACCTAATTAGTCCTAGTCACCTAGTTGGTCCTAGTTACCTAGTTAATCCTAGTAGTCATCTAGTTAGTCCTAGTCACCTAGTTAGTCCTAGTCACCTAGTTAGTCCTAGTCACCTAATTAGTCCTAGTCACCTAGTTAGTCCTAGTCACATTGTTAGTCCTAGCCACCTAGCTAGTCACAGTCATCTAGTTAGTCACAAGTCACCTAGTTAGTCCTAGTCACCTTATTAGCCCTAGTCACATTGTTAGTCCTAGCCACCTAGCTAGTCACAGTCATCTAGTTAGTCACAAGTCACCCTAGTTTTCTTTTTTATTTTTTAAGGAATTAGAGTGTTATAAAGACTCTTACTTCAAGAAAATATAGCACCGATATTACTGTAATCTCTTGCTTCACGAACATTTTCGGCACCAATGACTCATGCATTATGTACCAAAATACAACTCTCATTCCTTATTCGATGGTGGGACGTTTCGCCGCCGCCGCTTCGCGAAACGGCGGCAGCGAATTGCAAAGGGCCCCTTATTTCACATCAGATTCGGCAAATGAAAGTAAAACCAAAATACGTAATTTCCCAGGTCACGGTAGACTCTCACAAGCCAGTGCATCAACCGAGTCGTGACTTCCGCTAAAACGACCTAAAATGGCGTCATATGAATGCCGTTGCAGACAAGCGCATTTTACTCTTCCGGTCGAACGAGTCCCAATGCGTCAGACGTCGATCCGAAGAATGAATGCTACGTCAGCGCACTGCATTGTGAGACGTGGTCATTTAAGTGTGGAAACAAGGCGCGATTCCAAATGGAGACGACGGCCAATAGAAAATTATTCATCGTGGGATGTTTTCAGCACCGATGCGGAAGTTATCCGCTTAGTCTTCAAGGACTGCACCGCCCATTCGGAACCTCCGTTGCGGATTGAGTTCAAGCGACATCTTGACTAATCCGTAAGACCTTGAGATTAACGGAAATGCTTGCAACGTCATCGGGGCGGTTATGCTATCAAAGGTTCACATATGAGTAGTTGGGTAATTAACTCTATGCTGGGAACCTGGGTGAACGTATCAAATTTTATTTTTATCGTTATCGTTGTTGTTTTATTACTATTATCATCATCATCATCATCATCATCATCATTATCATCATCATTATCATCATCATTAGCATAATCGTTATCATCATCATTATTATCATCATTATCACCATCACTGTCATTATCATCATCACCATCATTATCATCATCTTCGTCGTCATCATTGTTGTTGTTTTTGTTGCTGCTGTTATTTTTATTTTATTTTTATCGTTGTCGTTGTCGTTGTTTAAATCTAGGTTCTCTGGGCGTACTTCGTGGAAAGACATTACGAATGATAAAACAGACTTAGTAATTTCCACAAATAAAACTTTAATACACGACCGGTTTCAGCCGGTCTGTTTCCGAAGTCTGTTTTATCAGTTGTCGTTGTGGTTTTATTATTATAATAATCATCATCATTATCATCAACATTGTCATTTTATTGTTGTTGTTGTTGTTGTTGAGGTTGTTATTGTTATAGTTGTTGTTGCCGTTGTTACATAATTGTGTGCATAAATATAGAATAAATTGCAAATGTCCAAAAGTAGCAACATAAAAATATTTGGAAACAAGTCAAAAAATCTCATTACTAGAGAGTTGCAACAATACTCCTAGACAATACCGCTCGATTTTACTTTGGACTGAAAAAACTATTGCAAGGCTGATAGACCCTTTTTAACGCTTTTTATTAGTGCTCCAGAATACTTTCGGTAGTAGCAATTGTACCTGAAGAATTCAGTCTCTTCTATAAAGCCTAACAACTGTATTATTATGAATAGGAGAACTGACTCTAGCGAATTTTTCGCCCTCATTTTACTTCATTCGTGGAATACACAGAGCTGTATGCAACTTAGAAAAACACTTTATAAAGTAAGCTAAAATTTCTTTTCGGACATGAATAACATTTCGAGCTGCTCTGTTAACATCCAAAAGCTAGGCGCTCTAAAGAAGTTTTCTCACAACAGGATTTACAAGTCCAAGAGGATGAACTCGTGTCCACTCATTTTCTCACGTACAATTTCTTGAGAGAAAGGGAAGGAAAGATTAATCCCGAATGCAAAACGGCGACATCTTTTGAGCAGAGGAGACATCGCAGCTAGACGTGACGGTAACAAGGGGAGAAAATGATTTGAAGAGAAGTCGAGAATATTAAACTTTCAGCTGAGATATGCGATGGTGGGGGAGAGCAGACGCTATTAAATGGGATGTATTAGGGATGGTTATTTGGTAAATTCTCTCCCTGAAATAGAAAACAAGCGAAGAATATGAATCGGCGGGTTCAACTTTCTCCTCGAAGTCTGTTGTTGTGATTCTGCAAGAGTAGACATCTGTGTGTATCTCTGTGACTGTTGCGAAAGGCATTTTTAACAAATGAAATCTTCCCCGCCAAAGTAGGGAGGGCTTCAAAATTAAACAATTTGTGAGAAAACTCATTTCCCACATCTTCGCATTTGTAAACATTTTAAGGAAAGAATGTCATGGAGCATTTTGAAATTGGCAGCAAGTCAAAAAAGAAAAAAAAATGTACTGAATTTCGCGTATTCTGATATATACTTATCAAGAATTAACCATCAATTTAAGATCGACTTTCAACTGCAAATTGCGTCATTTTCAAATGATGATTGTCGTAGAAGAATCTTTACATATTTTCAGCATTGCCGTTTTTTTCTTTTTTTATATTTCAAAGACCATTAAAGCTTAGGAAATAATTTCCTTTTCTTTTACTGTTTCTTCCGTACTGTTTACGTACGTACATACATAACGGATACACTTACAGAAGAATCAAATATCACCAACGAAACTTTTGTGAATACGACAATACAGTCCAAGACAACAATGTAATCGCCACAAAAATGCATTGAGCATATATAATACGGCAATAGATGATATGCAACAATGGGATTCCTAAATTTCAACAAATAACTATGCAAACAATGACAATAATTAACAGCCAAATGATTTTCAGAACAGTTATTCGCAGAACGAATACGCAAGAATACGTAATACAACAATAAATTTCAATACAGCAATATACTCGGCAGATCAATACACTAAGTATTAAAATGTGCCGAATGCAACAATAGATAATTCGCAACGATGGATTTCAGAAACTTTATTGATTAAGCTTCCGAACAACTACAACAATTTACAACCGAATGAATTTCACAAAAGTGATCCGCAGATTTAAGAAGCAATAATACGTTACACAACAATATATTCCAAGACAGAAACATACTTGGCAAAACAATGAACCAAGTTCTGAAGAAAATGTGCTTCGTGAAATTCACCGATAGACTATCGAAACAAAGTGATCTGCAGACCGCAAAAGCCACCCTTTCTCCTTCCTTAGCTATGAACATGGATCAGGTTTTCCCTTTTATTAAACTTTTCGCCTTTTCCTCAAATATTTCCATAAACTTAGGAGGACATGGAACGAATATTATCTAACCTAAACTGAATTTGGCTCTTCATTTCCTTTGTTACTCCTTCCGTTACAAATGGAGCATGTACGCTTGGGTTTTCAAATATTTTCGCAAACTTCCAGTGGCTTTATCTCAAGTGAAATATGTCTAGCCTACGTGTAGCTCCGAATATTAAGTTTAGCTTCCTCTTCTTCTTTTGCCGCTGTATCAACAGGGAGTTCCGTCGAAAAAAAAGGAAAGAAATCGTAAGAGAAGTAGAGATGTGTTTATATAAAATGTTATCAGTACTTAAATTGCAGACGGATACCAACCACGGTTGAAAATACGGTGTGGAATAAATTTGAATGGCTTATTCTATATACAATAAGAAAATTAAACATTTTTAGTGTGATGCGTCATACTTAATTAATATTGTGTATAAAGAATTAAAACATAATGATGATGATGATGATGGTGATTATGATGATGATGATGATTACGATGATGATAACAACAAAAACATTGCATTGTTAAAATTGCTTGATAGCTGAGGCCATTTTGCACGTATGTCCCTGCTGGGAATCGAACCCAGGACCGCTTTCAGAGAAGTGGAAGGCGTGGCCCCATTGGCTATCCGATAGCCCAATTAGCCCAACTTTCGTAACGGTATTAATTTCTAACACATTGTAATTTAATTATTAAGCGAGTATAAAATATATTAAATTATAATATTAAATGACGTTTCAATCAAATCAATTGGATCTTGATCATCAGCTCCTAACGTGAAAGATCTGGGTTCGAGTTCCATTCATATCCGT
Source organism: Ladona fulva (assembly GCA_000376725.2). Classification (NCBI taxonomy): domain Eukaryota; kingdom Metazoa; phylum Arthropoda; class Insecta; order Odonata; family Libellulidae; genus Ladona; species Ladona fulva. The sequence goes on from KZ308158.1 coordinate 1,524,730, forward strand.
TCATTCATTGGAAATAAACATGGATCCTATATCTTGAATTACATATATATACTCCAAGAATCCCAGGATAAATCTTTGAAGGTATTTGTCAAGACTTCTCTGAATTACACTTACTCGCCACACTTACACACACTCTCAGAAGTATTTATAACATTATTGATGCAATCATCGTAGTTTCCTATCTTTCTTCTTAACATTATGTTGATCATTCTTCCTTGACATCGCATTGGTGACAACGAAATTTGGCACACTTTAATTTTGCAACGAAGAAAATAAGCTGTGGAAGTTAAATGCAGCTAATAGTGCCGAGTTCGACTCCCAGGTCAGATCTGAATAGCGTCCTTAAGAACTGCTTGCAAAGCTCTTTTTCCTCTCTCAGGATTTTAAAAGTAAATGATGGATCACGGTACAACGAAATCCAGTCAAGCACCAAAGGAAAGGAAGTTAAACAGATTTTTTCAGTGATCAAGAAATATTGTTACCAATTCAAAGAAGCGAGAATGTTTATGAAATATAACGAAACTTCTACGGCTTCAATAACTGCGTTGATTTCCATGGAAACAAATCGTTGAGAGCGCAAAAATGTCGTCAAATTTTACAAAAACTCTGTTTCCTTGACAATCAGTTTTCTTGACAATCTGTCTCCTTGACAATCCATGCGATTGTTGAACCCGAAATCCTTTTCCGATTAGAATTCAAGAAGAATTTCTCTATTCCATTGAATGGAGAATATTTGGTAAGAAGATGAAAAGCTTTCCCTTAAATGAGAGTAATCCTCAAAATTGCTTGCGACATGCAAGATAGTTTAGTTTATACGCTTTTTTTATATCTGGCACAAAATTATTATAAACAGTAATAACAGTATTGTCTGCATTTTGGCAAGATTGAGGCTGAAAGTCTCCTCTTTCATCTAACACATAGTTAATTTAATTACAGCTGTGAATTTTAAAGAGAATGTCTGAAAAAATTGGAAGAATTTTGGACCCTCAGAAACCTAAAATCATCTTAAGAAGGAAAACACACTTGCTACTTCGGTTGATCAGACAATGAGCGTAAAATAAGAGAAATAGATGCGAGGACAAGTCGTTATAGGGACCCATTTTTCCCGCGAAAGATACGCGACAAATATAAGAAGTAGTACTATGAGAAAAATACTCAAGAGAAGTATAACTATGCGAAGTAACTGGAACGCTTGGTGTTTACACCCCCTGTCACACGCCGAAATGTATTTATGTAGATGCAGATGTAGATAAATACACCAATAAGCACAATTAAATAAATACATAAAAATGCACCAACAATGAAATAATCTATTGTAATTGCATTGTTGTAGTAGACCGCTAGCAACCATACTTATTACGACATGGTAACAACAGTTGCTTGCATTAACACGTTGGTAACACCTTTACAACGCCGATCCTGCTTCTTCGACACAATTTTAGTTCTCCCCTGGCATAAATATACCAGATGGGAGCGTTGAAAAATGACACCAAATTCCCCTCACAAAGGAAACTCGCTCGGAAACTTGTATCACGCGCCTGAGAGCTGAAATCAGCGCCTTTAAGCAGATAGACCGCTCTACACGTCCAGGTTTCATGAGGTATTCATTTGAGCCTATTCTCTTGTAGACGAAATCGGAAAACACTCTCCTCGAGTGAAGCGATATCCGAACTTAGGAATTCTCTAGAGGAGCTCGGTCACGTTTCGAGGGGGGTTGAAGGCCATAGAATATGGAAAACTTCCAGAAATACCCTCGGGAAGGAAAGAAGTTAGAAATTTCCAGTTTCGGAAGCGATCACGCCTGATTCATTAAAATCCATGAGCCTACTGAAGTTGGTAGGTCTTTAATTGGGCAAAATTCGGCCTATTTCACTATTATATTCGTACTGTGAGGTGAGAAAGAAACAGCGATAAAACCCACTGTGTTGGCCTTTATTTAGCAATATTCCATGATAATCATAAAATAATATACTGTCTAATTTATTCTGCACCGCAAAATTAACTTAAAAGCCGCTTGCATGTTTCCAGAACTGCCCTCAACAAAAAGTTTGGGAAAAGGTGGAAATGAAGGATTTTGTCTTGAAGATTCATGCCTTTCCTACTGCTAGATTTTCCTAATCTAATAGGTCGTCTTGTTATTCATCGTAAATGCTCCAAAGTATTTTTACGCAAAAAGTTTTTGAAACATCGTTAAATACTATAATAATGTTCCAAGAATGAAGCTGGATGTTGAGAATTGATAGGAATAACAAGTGAGAAAAATAGCGACACGACTGGGACTCGAACCCAGGTCTCCCACTTTCCGGGCAGGTATTCTAACCACTGAACTACCGTGCCGCGTCTATCTCACACTGTTAAGGGAATGCTTTGTGAGCAAGACTGGCAGTCTCCACATAGTGGCACAACCTGCCGTCCGAGGTCCTCACCGAGGCAGCCGGCTCACAAAACGGTAGTTCAATGGTTAGAATACCTGCCCGAAAAGTGGGAGACCTGGGTTCGAGTCCCAGTCGTGTCGCTATTTTTCACACTTGTTATTCCTTTGGGATTTTCGTAGGTTTTACAACCTATTAAGTTACCTTCCTTTCCTTTATCCTTAAGAATTGATATTGTAAGGTCACCATATGTACCTGTTTGCCTGGGACAGTACCAATGTGTCTGGAAAAATACTGGTTTAGGGATCTTTGCACCGAAAGATTAAACAAACAAATCTAAAGGGCGACATTTCAAAGCAAAGGACTGTCTATCAAAATAAAGGTCATACTTTCTCCGTGCTAAGAGATTGCGTTGTATTTAAATGGTTATTCCTGTTTTTATTTATTAATTTTCTCATTCATAAAATAATGCTCTCTAAAGTCCAGGCAATGAATATTTCACATTCTGATAATAATCGTACATGTGAAGCAAATTGTAACAGTCATCACTGAAATATTGCGAGCTGTTTATGAAGCATTGTTACCTTAAATTAACAACATTGGAGAGAATGTAAATTATACAGTTCCCGAACTAAAGACTACTGTAGAATTAAAATTACAATCAAAGATGGCAAATCTTTGCTTAGACAGTAATTATATGTAATCAAAACCAATACCAAGCTGGCTACAGCAAAGATAAACTGTAATAAATCACGATAATATCAAAAAAATTAAGTTCAAGATATATGTAAAGCTGTTGCTGCAGGCATAAATGGTATGATTCGACTTCTGGCTCAGTAAGAATGAAAAAAGCATACTACCTCACTCCTCATCTTGCCAGGTAAGCCTCATCTCTTCCTCAGAGATTTTATAACTAATTATGGAGGGATTGCGGTTCAAACAGGCAAGTACAGGTAAGTATAGACTAAATAAATGCAAAAAAATTGTATTTATTGAAGTTGCTTAACAGTAAAAGTGTTCTAAGAGATTCCCTTATAACGACGTGGGCAAATTCAAGTTACTCTTCCCGAAGCCAAAAATCACAGTATTTCCCAGTTTTTTTTTCATCCGGTAGCTTGAAGATCAATAAATAAATCCCACGTACGTTTGAGGGTATTTTTTCTCAGAAGTTCAAAAGGTCAAGCAGCTAGCAAAGAGGAGAAATTAAATTCCATTGGCACAAATTCCGGCAGAATATTACTACATCAAAGTGTTTCATCAAGTTGCGTCTTCCACTTCAGATTGCACAGGATTTATGTAAACCTAATTATCTTTCCTATAAAAAACCTCCTACGGTTAGCAACCAAGGCTCAAGATATATTAATCTCACTCAATAAAAATACTGTTAGTTTATGATCCAATGTATTCCAGGATTTTTCCTTTTTCTTTATTAAAATTAAAGGAGAATTCTCTAAAATTTCGTGGCCTGCGTTTGATGTTATGGCAAAGGAACTTGATTTAAAGAATTTTCTTTGACTCTTACTTAATTATGTGATAAAAATATTCAAGATTGGCCTCGGAGAATATAGCCATAATAGAAAGGGGAGGTTCCAATTATGATAGGAGTAAAGATATGCATGCATTAGCCAAATGCGAAACACAGTTTAGAATGTTTCGTACGCCAAAATCCCGTTGGGAGGGCAATTCGCAGGGTCTAAGTTAGGGCGGGGCAATAAGGGCACGCGCCCAGGTCGTAAATTTCAAAGTGGGAGGATAGTAGACTCAGTTGAATATTTTGGAATCACTGGTACGAATAACTTAAACTAGAGCACACTTATTCGAAAAATCTTCGATAAAGCAACTAAAAAGCTCGGCCTTTATAAAGCGAATTGTATGTAGATGCGATGAAAATTTTAGAGAACGATGTTATTTCACCTTGGTCAGGCACCATCCGGGATATGCGGCGAGTATATGGAACCCAGCGGATGAAATGTGCACCCCCGAGCTCGATTAAGTGCGGCGCAAGGCGGTACGACTTCTTAAAATACGCTGCGATAAAAAAGCAAGCGTTACGCAAGTGCTCTCAAACGCATGTCGGGAATCCTTGAAAGGAAGGAGATTAAGCTGCGATTGCTTGATAAATTCAGAGAACATATATTTGCGAAAGACGTAATCGGAATTATGCAACTCCCTTACTATTTCGTCCGATCCGAACGTAAAATAAGAGAATTAGATGCGAGGAAAAGTGGTTTTAGGGACTCATTTTTT
>KZ308158.1:1540102-1558467 GCA_000376725.2 Ladona fulva
AATAATGAAATAAATAATAAGTTATAAAATACGTAATAGCTACATTAAATTAATCATGTCAACTTTTTATGAAGCTTAATAAATAGGTATTCTTGTGTATGTGACTGTTTCTCTAGGAGTCTGTGTATATGAGTTAACCAGCATAAGAAAAGACAAGGAAAGAAAATCACATTTTTTTTCAAAAATTTTGAATATTGTAAAACTTTTATAGGTCGGAAAGAAACATCAAAGAATAAAGCCCACTTAATGTGCGTTGTTAAGCTATTAATATTTTTAATTCCAGAAATTATATCTAAATTTATACCCTGCAAGCCGCCTTTCGGTGTGTGGCAGGGGATGCATGCACCATGTCTCTACTTTCCTAATCTATTACTTTCGCTTATCGTTCGCAGAAAAAAATGAGTTTTAGAAACGACTAGTTCTAGCGTCTATTTTCCTGATATTCTTCGCAGTAATTCAACTATGCAATTGGGAGGACGCAAATTATTCTAGTTTATTAAGACCCCTCAAACCTAAATATTTTGTGTTGCTGTATTCTTTCTTTTAACTCTAAATATTGAACGCAACTTGTGTATTTAAATTGAAGTTAGGTGGAAGAGAGGCCAACCTGGCCTAACCTTGCCTTAAGGGTTAATTCACTCATTGATGGTATTGGTTAATATCTCATAAGTTAGTATGTAAGTTAAGTCTGTGTTTAAATCTTTCATCTACCCTGCAAGCCGCCTTTCGGCGTGTGGCAGGGGGTGCAAGCACCATGACTCTACTTCGCTAATCGATTACTTTCACGTATCGTTCGCGGAAAAAATGAATTTTTGAAACTCTTGTTCTAGCATCTATTTCTCGGATTTTTCTCGCAGTATCAGAACGGCCTATATAACATGGAGGACGCATTATGTCAGCTACATCATCTGTGAACGTGCTTTCTCTAAATGTATTAAGAAGATGTATCCTTTGTTTAAGCATTTGCGTAACACTCACTGACTTGTCGTAACAATTCTTCACAAAGCGCATCACCTTTCGCTGCACTTTTTCTAATTCTCGAATACAACACTTTCCTGCAGGATCCCATACACTAAAATCAAGCTGAGCCTTAACTAACGCAAAGCAACTTCGATGACGGACTTTTCTTTTTCTTCGCTCCGACCGACTATTCTCTTAACGAATCCCAGTTCCTTAAGAGCTCGTCCACTTATACTACGGATGTGAGGTTAGGATATCTGCGAGGGTTACTCTAAGGTGTTTCACTGATTCTACTCTTGATAACTTCTTTCCTCGGAGGCTGAACGAATGATCATTAATAACAGATTTTCTTTAGAAGAAGTTAATTACTGAAAATTTGTCTACATTTAGCTCTAATTGCCAATCATCGCACCATTTCATAACTTCATCCATATCGACAGGGCTAATCTCTCCTCTGAATTTCCTAATTCCCTATAAATTACCTTGTCGTCTGTATATGTCCTTACTTTACTATCAATATTGTTGCTATGCAATATTGTCTTTGGTTTATACTAAAAATAGTAAGGATCGATAACGGTGGTTTGCGGCACGCGCGTGATCACGCTAATAAGGTTGGAACTAATACCATCCAGTACTAATCGCTAATTAGCAGAATTTTCACCATTTTCAGAAGCCACAGCATTGGAAAAAACATGATAGAGGAATGTCTCTTGAATTTCTTCTTAAAGATTCGACGCATATTTATAAATATGTGTGTTAAACTTGGAGTAAAAGGTATTAGGGACACGCATGGCGAAAACATCAGAAATAGAGTCAATAATGAATTTGGGCCATAATTAATTAATGTGCAACGAAAGGAAATCTGTAAAACTGTAAATTACAGAGATACGCGCAGAATGAAAATTCGAATGATCTTAAAGGGAGATGAAGTCCATGAAAAAAACGACCGAATGTGGATGCCAAAGGAGATGTCAAAGAAAATACACGTGCGGTGTTTAAGAATAATAAACTCTTTATCAAGGCAAGGTTCGACAACAATAACAAGTAATACAATAACAAACAATAAAGGAGGACATATGAAAAAGGTGTGTGTATTCTTGAGGCAAAATATAATCTAAAGAATAGGAATAAATTAGGGGATATTATAAATAGAAGAGGCTTGCCTACCCAGGAATGGTACGACTTAATTATTCATTACCAATCAATACTTCATACATCGGCAATATTTTAGAAATTTAAGGGAAAAATCCTGCCATGAAAATGCAATACTTGGCTTATAGAGATATTGCAAAGAGAAATTCGATCAAAGTTCCTCCCAATGTATCTCCTCAATGAAAAACACAAGATAAAGTGCTTTGCGAGAAAAATTCCGTGCACGTCACGAGAGTTCCGGATCCACTTCTGAGAACAGACTCAAAAAGTATCCTTTCACTCCCAATGCGGAGGAAAAGTATCTCCTAGGTCCCTTCTCATGCTCTAAAAACTTTTAAGTCCAAAGAACCTCAGGGAATAGTGTGTGTGTGTGTATATATATATATGTATATATAAATACATACACACAGCCTATATCCGATGCCTTCCTTACCTAAAAGTGAATAGTATCCTTCCGCAAACGGTTAACAATGTACCCTCAAAAAGACCAACAATATAACAGTAATGTAGCTTCAATACACCAACAATAGAACGCAATAAGGGTATCGCGTACTCTTAATTTTTAATTTAAAGGACAAAATAAGATACCGAAAAGAGGAAGAAAATTATCGAAATGTCACTCAGCATGACCCAGTATATTAGATAAACGTCTGAATTCAATAAATAAGGTTCCATGACATTTGAACACAACTCGTAGGAATTACCATAATTTACGCCTATTCGTTTCTTTATTGTTATAATTCCTTTTTCTTTATACTTTTTTAACTTATTTTTTAATCAATTTTCATTTACGAGTATGTTTTCTATTTTATTAATTATTTATCTATTGTATGTTTAGAAATTATTCATATCAATTGTTGTTATTTATCGACTAATAATGCAATAAAAAGGGTCTTACGCGGGACAAAGTCTTCAACAATCGGCATTTCTTCGTAAAGGAGACGATCAATCAACAACAGGTAACGTTTAAACGATATCAACACATTCAATCAAGGTACTCACGATATCGATTTGAAAACAACATTCAATGTTAGAAATAATAATATCTATTGAAATGTCCTTCTTAAAGTGCCAATTCCGTTTCTATACTACTACTATTTTTGATAAAACAAGGTTTTAGAAGGACACAAATGAAATATACCAGTATTTCTTATGAAATTTTTTCATCGTAAGGAAAGAAGTCATGGCATCACATGCTTAAATAAATCATGTCCAGTGAATACTATGATTATTTCTAATGTCTTAATTGCAGTACATTAATGAATAAAATGAATGTTACACGCAACTTGCATCCTCTATACCTCCATACTTTATCCTTCTTTATCCGACTTACAATATCGATACAAAAGCAATGTTACTTTAACGTTACAACAATGTAACAATAATTTATCACCATTATAACAGCAATTTCTTAAAAATTATAATAAAACAGACAATTTAACGATAATGCATCTCAAACGAGAGCAACGTCACAACAATGTAGCCCAAATTCCCCAACAATGAAACGGTGCCGCACCAACAATGTAACAATAACAACAATGTGACAACGGTTAAAAGCGTTATTAACAACAATAAAATAGTCTCTTACACCTCTGCCGAGAATATCCAACATAAAATTGCCTGCTAAATATGCTAATTCTGATCTACCGACTTTCTAAAATAAATAGCCAAGTTGAAACGAGCAAACTGTTATTGGGCCTGTTTTCAAAGTCACTTCCGAAGAATAGCTTGTAGATGAGGTAAGGGAAGCCAACTTATCTTTCTTCGGAGAAATAAAAATTCGGTAGCCGGGGAAATTTTTCGAGAACGTCTTTGAAAGAACCTCTCCTTTTCAACGGGAGTTTGATGTGCTCGTACATACTTTGAATTTTTAAGTGTAAAGTGCGCTCACCGTATTCCTTCGTTCCACTTTTACGAGAGGTTTTCTGACCGTCTGCTCTAGCGTATAAAATTTAAGAGGTCTGGTTATCAAAACTTGGTACTTAAAGCATACGAGCATAAATCGCAGGCTTAAGTCAGTAAGCTATGTAGAAGACCTATAAATTTTGTGCCCCCTGCTACCATTTATTGATAAATCGAATACTTTTCATTTCTTTTTGGTACGGATCAGTATTTGATACCATACATCTTTCACTTTTTCCGTTAGTTTTAATAGTTAAAATCTCTGAAAATTTTCCACCTCCACATATCGTCAATTGCTTCTAAATGGGCCTAAATATATACAATGTATTCCCCTTCTGGGAAAATGCATGAGCTCGGAATCAACAATCGTATTGGTCGTCAAGGGGACGGGTTGTTTAAAACCTCAAAATTTCACAAAATATTCGTATATTTCATCACAAATCTCGCACCTTCGAAACGCAAGCTATATTCTACGACCATAAATGGAATATATATTTAATTTCCCTTCCTTTGGTACTTATCTCGATTTCATACGACTATTTCTTCTAATTTAATTTTGCAAAAGAAAAAAAGTCTGTAACCGATAAAATCGAACTTTACATGTATGTCTTATGGAAATCTATCTGAACGAACTTGGTTCAAACCCAGCAAAGTTATCGAAAGAAAAGATGACTGTACTTCCTTCCAAATCTCAGAGAACATAGATAGATATAGATTATAGTAATTAGTAATGGTAGATTTCAACTGGTTGGAGACTCCAAGACCTTCAGGGGTATAGGTTTAGTTGTTAAGTACCTCTGGTTAAGAGAATGTAAAGGGAAGGGCTTTAAAATTGGCCCTAAGAACCATCGCTACTAAAAATAGCGTAGAAATGTGACTCGGAGAGAGAGTCCATCCCATATCCTATCCATACAACCACCGCACGGATTAACTCAACCTTTAGATATCCCTTGGATTCGCCTTAATCCCGATACATTATCCCGTTGAATCCTTCAACTCGTTAAACATTCTTTTTCCCTGAGAACGCATCTTTTTCGCCAAAGCAGCAAGTTTCACGATTCCCTCTATAGGAAGAAAAACGCAAATAGCTTGCAAGGCTGTTCCACAGCGTCATAGCCGAGATCAAAACCCTTTTCCTTTGGAAACACGCAGTAATTTTGCGGTCCAACCTTAAATTATTCAGAAAGAGCTCTCAAACTCTACGCATAATCTTCTCATTACGGACCGTTTCTTTCCTTGTAAAAAAATAATAAAGCCAGATTTCCGCCTCGTTTCCTCCACTCTCCGAAAAAACTGTGAAAATATATTTTTTCTGGAAGAAACTAAATACTGGGGAGGAAGTCGAATGGCGAAGAATTTATGAGAATAATACATTAAGGATAATGCTACCTCTCCTTGGATTTTGACATCTGAACTTCCTGTGAGAAGTTCTTGGTATCGTTCGAGAACTAATTGAATTAAAGGTTTAAAGGCGCCCCATAAGCCGTGATTCGGCAGATGGAGACGAACGGGAAGTTCTGGTTTACCATTTTCTAGGAATAGTTCCAAATTATTGAATAGAACTCTGCAGACAAGAAGGGAGGCATGCATTGATGGAAGGATATAGGAAAGGCCTACATCATGGAATGGGTACAAGCTACGACGATGACGCATTTTAATTTTAAAAAATGTCGCCCTAGAAACGTAAATAAAATTTTCCCTGGCTACAAATCAACATATCCTTGGTTACCAATATAATTCGCCATAGAAACATGTAAACGACTCCTTAGTTACTAATAAACAAGTCGTTCTCAATATGTAAACAAATATAACATACAACTGTAAAAACAGGTAAACAACTCCTGAACGAACATATTTCTCCATATAATATAAAATCGATTCTTTTCTCTTTAGTAAAATCTACGCACGACCGGAAGAATAAAAGAATTGCGAATCCAGCCCATCATATTTAAGAGTCGGTTCCTCTTAATAAGAGGAACCGATTGTCACATTGTTGTTATTGTGAAGGCGCTGAAATGTAATTACAGTCTGTCGCTTATTAATAATTTTTAAAAATGGGATTTATGGAGCATTGGTGACGTCATTTTTTACTGTCCGTCAGGCCTTAAAATACTGACTGATGGGAGATTACATATTAATGAATTTTTCCGCATTTTAAATTCACTGCCACTTCTACGAATGCCTACAAAATTATTCAGCTGTGTAAAGATAATCTCTGAGCCTCTCTCGCCAAATCTCTACGTTGACACTGAGATAACAGAAGGAAATTTAATCTACATTCCGTTGCCATTGGAAACGTCACACGAAACATTTTGCAATCGTTTATCCTGATACCTTATAGATGTTTCGTGAAGTTAAATTTAAGTGATCAGATTATTCATCGTCAAGGCTTTCCGAGTGCTTGTTTTCTCACGTTTGACATTAGATTTGCGTGGAATTTTAAATTTCCCTTAATAGAGAGAGAAAGACAGAAAAGGCTGGGAGAATGTCCGAATGAGCTGAAGAGATATATGTTGGTTTATGAATTAAAGGTAATGTATGCCTAGATGGTTGTCTCAAGTAGATGAAGTATACAATATAAGGAATATGTAGTAGAACTGTGATTTGAGTCACGCCCTGCGAGTCACCAGTGGTGTAACATTAAACATTTAAAATAATTAAAATTTACCATTATAACATTATAATATCGGATTCTTTGAAACCCATTTTGGCTCTGGGGGGGTTCCCCCCCCATTGACTACGCAATAATAAAATGAGTTTTTTTAGAGAGAGAAAGCCTATTTTGAATGTATCAAAGAAGGAGAAAATATTTCATATTTTCTCTCTCACATAAATAAATCATAAATTCTATCATGGAAGGCCGTACTTCGTGGAAGGACATTCTAAAATAATGCCGTTAGATTTCCGCGTGCCGAAAAGATTCTTTTGCGAGCCACTTAGGGAACGTGCCATAGGTTCGCCATCCTTACGATAGACTACTTTAAGACTGGTAAAATTTTCAACTTGCACTAGGGTCTTCACTACCAAAAATTGCAGATAATCATCTCAACGAAAAGTGGCAGATTGATATTTACAATCCTACGTCATAAACAATATCCTGAAAATTCGTCGACAAATCAACTCCATCTGTAATCCAAAGATAATCAAAACCGGAGAGATGAATTCGAATGCAAACGAGGAAAACGTAAAGAAAAAATATTCGCAAGGAGGGTATGCATTTGAGCGCTGTCATACTCAATGCCCTCACGCTGAAGGAACAAAATAAAGCGTTTAGGGAAGCAAGAGTTTTTCATATTTCCTCATCCCGTCCTACTTTCCTTAGACTCTCTAAGCCTGCCAGACGCAGTCCAGGCACGGCGGAACTTTTTCCTAGAATTTTACACAGAAGTTATCCGTTCGCAAAATTTTCGAAACGTTTGCGAGCCTGCAGATTTTGATTTAAAAACCAGGTCACCTTCTGCGACACCACGTAGCTTCTTTTAATTAGGAACCATGTAATTTTCCATGTCGGGTTTATCAGTCTCTTAGAGGAATTCTCAAATATGACATTTCAATTGTTCGCACAGGTATTTCCTGTAATGAGTGGAGAAATTTTCACTTTCTTTCTGGTACAGGATAAAGGAAAATGCGTCTTTCATTTACTTACTACTAATGGCTGTGATAGTATGAAAGCTACTGAGGTATGAGTGATGCTGAGTATTAACACCCATTTAGTCACATGTTATTGACTGACAGGAAGAGTTACTCAAAGGGTCATTGTGCTGCATAAAAACAACATATTCCACTCAGTTAGGAAAATTACCTCACTCCTCATCTTGCTCTTTGAGCCTCATTCCCCCCCGGAGCTTTAGCTATTAATGGAAGGTTTCATGTTCATATCGTTCCTTGATGAATACTTGGCATAAAGACTTTCCAAATAGCATACAACTTCCAGAATATTTATATATAACTAACTTTTATTTGTTGTTAAATTGTTGGAAATTTTTTAAAATGGTTANTAAAACCACACCCAACTGTACACAAAGGAAACACGAAATGGCATGGCGCAAAATATTACACGAGTCTTATCCTTCTGAAACTGTAGCAACGAAAGGTCACAGACTTTGAAGAGACACACAATCAGCAGATTTTCCAGACGGCCCAGTCGTAAATTCCCATAACGGTTCAGTTGACTTCAAGATGGATAAGATAAATGCAGACCACTTACACCTACGCTCTTAGTACTTATAAGAACGTTGCGAAAAATACTGACAGGAGAAATTTTTCGGGAGCGATGAACTAGGGAGTCTAGAGACATTAAGGGTATTAACTGAAAGGCCGAGTGCCGAGGCTCGAGAAAAACCTATAAAAAGAGAGCGGATGTAAAGGGGAAATCATAATTAAGATATCCCCTCATAAACAATTACGGAAGGAGGTAAGTGGATTTCATTGTCCCATAGCTCGTAACAGCCATGCCTAAAGACTTGAAACATATGACAACCATATCAAGAGAACTTGGTTCGACTCCCAGTAGTAGTAGTAGTATTGTTAAAAGTGCTTCGACAGCTCAGGTCATTTCGCACATAGGCTCCCACCGGGAATCGAACCCGGGACAGCTTTCACCGAAGTCGAACGCGTTGCCCACTTGGCTATCGGGAGCCTTCGACTCCCAATCATGTCGCTATTTCTCACTCTTGCTATTCCTTACCTTACATGTATTTCTTATGGGAACACTTTTACACCTCAGAGGTCGAACCAGATACCTTGAGGAGAATAGAAATTAGTCTATTATCTCCACAGGAAGGTCCTTTAACTGTCTTTAAAGTTTTAAAGCTTCTGGTTTTCGAGTTTTAGGCAAACGTCCACGTACACAAATACAAACTTTTTACTTTATTTCTAAGATTTCATCATCTTCTCGCATTGAATGTCATTATGTGAGAAATTTCCTGGGGCGAAATGAAGTGAATTTTCAGGTGATTGAGCCTTTACAATATCTTAGAATAACCTATCCTAACAATCTGTATTTTTGCTAAGTCTCTAAGAATTCTCGCGAATTCTCGCAGACTGTATTCAATTCGCTTGTAAATCACTTCCTGAGCTATAGAATTCGAGAGGAACGTGTTTCTCGGCAGTTTTTAATGAGCATTGACAGGTAGTGACTATCAAGTCTTTTTTAATGACATAGACCGCTAACAAGGTAGACTTCTTGATGGAAAGAGAGCCACAAAATAAAATAACACGCCGTCGAACATCAATTTGGCGAAATATTCTATGAGAGGTGAGGAGTATCGATTTATTGAACGGTTTCTGAACACTCGCAGGGGGTAATATTGGCAGAGGCGTAATTTTGAAAGTCAGAAATTTGCAAATAAATGGAAGAATTAAAATTTTGCACAGGTTGGCGTGTGCCCAAGGAAGCTCAAAGTTTAAGCCGAGGTGAAAAAGATTTAAGACACCGAGGATTGTTTAACTGTCTTAGTAACAGGTTTGTTTCGATCGTCACTATAGCAACAAACATTGTTTTTCTACGAGAAGTCCTTATCTCTCATTTGGACAAATGTAAATCCTAGTGCAATTTAGTTCAACGAGCAATGCCGTTGAAAATTTTCATGGAAAATCAATTTAATAAATCGAATTACATAAATATAAACAGAAATGTTCCTTTAAAACCGAAATACAAGAGAAAGAACTAGAAATGCTTGAGGCCTTGTCATCGGAGGGAATCAGGGAATGAGGCTTACGTGATAAGATGAGGAATGAGGTATTTTGCATATTTTATCCTTACTGAATCAAAATGCTAGGAGGAGAAAGCGCAGTGCAGCATAATGATCCTGAGAATTAATCATACATCATGGAATTCAAGAAGGAGTGATCGGAAAGAATTTTATTATTCAGCATCACTCATACCCCAGTAGTATTCATAACAACCAAGAGCAATACTGAATCACAAGTAACTGAAAGGTAGATTTTCTGTATCCTGTACAGAGAGATATATGGAAAATACTACCAAAGGGATAAAAATATATTCTAATCATGGTAGCAGGTACACTTTAGCGATGAAATAACCTCCTTTTATTTCAACCACCGACAACCCAAACGGCAAGGAATGAATTCTCCCCATAAAATCCGAGTGGACTGAACCGATTCGAGATTATCTTAAGCAAAGAGAAAGTGCGACCGCAAAGTAGTTGACGCAGTCGGTGTTGGAGAAAGGAAATATTTTAACGTGAAAACGGACTGGAATGCTTTATAAAGGATCATTGGCCGAACCCCTAACGCCGGTTTATCTAAGGCATTCCATACATATTGGCAGACGTTCCTCTAGGTGCCTCTCCATTCTTCTTTAAACAGATTCCCAAGAAGACACAGCTTTTTTTAGTACCTTTTGGTTATCAAAAAGGTCCTTAAATATACACTGCATAGTTGAACTAAACATGTAGTCCTACATGCTTGGTCAGGAAACCGGGATAAATTCACCGTTTTGAAACACTGATAGAATGTTGTTTTCCTTTCAGATCTAATTTTACCAGCGTTTCCCTTAAGACTTAATTACCAAAGTGACTAAGTAGTTAGGTTTTTCAGTCTCCCCTTTTTGTGGATGTTATCCTAACGTGGTGTATTTTTTCCTAAGTGCAAACATAGTTTCCTAACCCAACAAGCAGTTTTCCTCTGTGCACCTTTTTCTAGCCATCTCTTTTAAATTTCACATGACGAAGTGTTAGATGTAAGAAGAGACGTAAGTCTCAATTTCGGTCGAATAAAGTCGTATTGTTATTATGATAATTATTGTATTTGGCACTTCTCAACACGGAGTCTGGGAAACATTCACTTATCTCGGATTCAAAGCACCAAAAAGATTATGCTCATCTTTCGCTTTTTCGGTTGTCATTTAAAAATCTTCTTCAAATAGAGCAAGTACGAAATATTGTAGGTTTTTGTAGTTGAACAATAATGTGATGTTCTTATAATTACCATTGCAACTATTATTATTATTGGTATGATAGTTATTATTGTTAGTATTACTGATATTGTTATAATTGTTTATATCGTTGTTATTGTTATCGTAGTTATTATTGTTGTTATTGTTATTTTTGGTATCGTTATTATTGTTAGTATTTTTATTATTGATTTGTAGATTGTACTATATAAAAATATTGTCCTTATAATGAATTATAATTGTTTTCCAAATATAATTTTCAATGTTTGTGCTCATCATTATGTTTTCTTTTTTTTTAAAGGCACCTGCTGACAAGTCTTTTGGCTTAGCAGGACCTATAATGATTGTTCTCCTTCTTTGTGTATAAATATTGTACATTTCTCATAGTTTCACATGTTTGTCATATTTTGCTGATTATGTGAATGTATTTTGTAAGCTATATTTTATTGACTTCCTTATGACTTTGAAATGCTTTATTTTAAACTGTATAATGACTGAATAAATATTAATTAATATTTAAAAAAAAATTTAGGAAACCCGCTGCCTAAATCTCATTGCTTGCAATGGTTTGAATATTTCTATTTTTTAATTTTATTTAAAAGTGACATCATTTAAAGACAACCCCAAAGAAGAATCGCCTCCACCTGACAAAACATTGGTGGTGCTATCTTTTACTTGCTCTTTCATGAACAAGTTGGNAAATTAATCATGTCAACTTTTTATGAAGCTTAATAAATAGGTATTCTTGTGTATGTGACTGTTTCTCTAGGAGTCTGTGTATATGAGTTAACCAGCATAAGAAAAGACAAGGAAAGAAAATCACATTTTTTTTCAAAAATTTTGAATATTGTAAAACTTTTATAGGTCGGAAAGAAACATCAAAGAATAAAGCCCACTTAATGTGCGTTGTTAAGCTATTAATATTTTTAATTCCAGAAATTATATCTAAATTTATACCCTGCAAGCCGCCTTTCGGTGTGTGGCAGGGGATGCATGCACCATGTCTCTACTTTCCTAATCTATTACTTTCGCTTATCGTTCGCAGAAAAAAATGAGTTTTAGAAACGACTAGTTCTAGCGTCTATTTTCCTGATATTCTTCGCAGTAATTCAACTATGCAATTGGGAGGACGCAAATTATTCTAGTTTATTAAGACCCCTCAAACCTAAATATTTTGTGTTGCTGTATTCTTTCTTTTAACTCTAAATATTGAACGCAACTTGTGTATTTAAATTGAAGTTAGGTGGAAGAGAGGCCAACTTGGCCTAACCTTGCCTTAAGGGTTAATTCACTCATTGATGGTATTGGTTAATATCTCATAAGTTAGTATGTAAGTTAAGTCTGTGTTTAAATCTTTCATCTACCCTGCAAGCCGCCTTTCGGCGTGTGGCAGGGGGTGCAAGCACCATGACTCTACTTCGCTAATCGATTACTTTCACGTATCGTTCGCGGAAAAAATGAATTTTTGAAACTCTTGTTCTAGCATCTATTTCTCGGATTTTTCTCGCAGTATCAGAACGGCCTATATAACATGGAGGACGCATTATGTCAGCTACATCATCTGTGAACGTGCTTTCTCTAAATGTATTAAGAAGATGTATCCTTTGTTTAAGCATTTGCGTAACACTCACTGACTTGTCGTAACAATTCTTCACAAAGCGCATCACCTTTCGCTGCACTTTTTCTAATTCTCGAATACAACACTTTCCTGCAGGATCCCATACACTAAAATAAAGCTGAGCCTTAACTAACGCAAAGCAACTTCGATGACGGACTTTTCTTTTTCTTCGCTCCGACCGACTATTCTCTTAACGAATCCCAGTTCCTTAAGAGCTCGTCCACTTATACTACGGATGTGAGGTTAGGATATCTGCGAGGGTTACTCTAAGGTGTTTCACTGATTCTACTCTTGATAACTTCTTTCCTCGGAGGCTGAACGAATGATCATTAATAACAGATTTTCTTTAGAAGAAGTTAATTACTGAAAATTTGTCTACATTTAGCTCTAATTGCCAATCATCGCACCATTTCATAACTTCATCCATATAATAAAAGGAGAAATATTACTAAAGATAAAAGTATGTGTAATAAAATAAGTACTAATGTTTATTATATGCATATACATTTTGATTTTATGATTTGTATTAATTTTGCTTTTAATATGTTTGTATTTATTTCTACTGTGCTTGGAATGATCCCGAGCAAAAGTAAATCTAATGATGTTCCTCTAAATCTGCTTTCAACCTCGCATTGTATATTTCAATTGTTTTCTGTAAAACACTACTATGATTATACACCTAGTAAGGATGCGAACGGTTATGAACAGTCCTTGACAAGGATATAGAGGTAACGCCG
Organism: Ladona fulva; assembly: GCA_000376725.2. Taxonomy (NCBI): domain Eukaryota; kingdom Metazoa; phylum Arthropoda; class Insecta; order Odonata; family Libellulidae; genus Ladona; species Ladona fulva. The sequence continues at coordinate 1,553,388 of KZ308158.1, forward strand.
TTGTCATGGAAATGATAAACGTTGTAGATATTGTACGATTGATGATCGGTTATCCGGTTAAAAGGTTTTCGGTCTTCCGTCGTCACTTAATTTTAAATACACGCGTAGAAACAACGTCCAGGAGCTCGCAGGAAAGAGAAAATTTAAAAAAAAAGTTTTTATAATCGCCATCAGGATAGATGGCATCTTCTGATGTTTTTACTGCGGAACATTAGAGAAGATAATGGCTATTACAGCATGACAGGGACATTGGTTACAACCTGCTACAGGCTATTGGCACCTTGCAGAGTAAAAACGTAAAATATTGCAAACCTGTATGAATGTAAAAAGACGCTGAAGATGTGAAAATGTGCCGGCACAACGGAAGCTGTAAAACATCATGTTTAAATGAAGATATTGAGAATGAATCCCTCTTCGATAAACGGAGGGAAAATAAATTTATGTCGGGACCGATGAAACTCATCAATAAAGATGATTAACGTATATTTATTTACGCCCACGAATCCGTAGATCTCTGGAAATTGACGAGGAAACTCAAATGATCCTGAGAATTAATCATACATCATGGAATTCAAGAAGGAGTGATCGGAAAGAATTTTATTATTCAGCATCACTCATACCCCAGTAGTATTCATAACAACCAAGAGCAATACTGAATCACAAGTAACTGAAAGGTAGATTTTCTGTATCCTGTACAGAGAGATATATGGAAAATACTACCAAAGGGATAAAAATATATTCTAATCATGGTAGCAGGTACACTTTAGCGATGAAATAACCTCCTTTTATTTCAACCACCGACAACCCAAACGGCAAGGAATGAATTCTCCCCATAAAATCCGAGTGGACTGAACCGATTCGAGATTATCTTAAGCAAAGAGAAAGTGCGACCGCAAAGTAGTTGACGCAGTCGGTGTTGGAGAAAGGAAATATTTTAACGTGAAAACGGACTGGAATGCTTTATAAAGGATCATTGGCCGAACCCCTAACGCCGGTTTATCTAAGGCATTCCATACATATTGGCAGACGTTCCTCTAGGTGCCTCTCCATTCTTCTTTAAACAGATTCCCAAGAAGACACAGCTTTTTTTAGTACCTTTTGGTTATCAAAAAGGTCCTTAAATATACACTGCATAGTTGAACTAAACATGTAGTCCTACATGCTTGGTCAGGAAACCGGGATAAATTCACCGTTTTGAAACACTGATAGAATGTTGTTTTCCTTTCAGATCTAATTTTACCAGCGTTTCCCTTAAGACTTAATTACCAAAGTGACTAAGTAGTTAGGTTTTTCAGTCTCCCCTTTTTGTGGATGTTATCCTAACGTGGTGTATTTTTTCCTAAGTGCAAACATAGTTTCCTAACCCAACAAGCAGTTTTCCTCTGTGCACCTTTTTCTAGCCATCTCTTTTAAATTTCACATGACGAAGTGTTAGATGTAAGAAGAGACGTAAGTCTCAATTTCGGTCGAATAAAGTCGTATTGTTATTATGATAATTATTGTATTTGGCACTTCTCAACACGGAGTCTGGGAAACATTCACTTATCTCGGATTCAAAGCACCAAAAAGATTATGCTCATCTTTCGCTTTTTCGGTTGTCATTTAAAAATCTTCTTCAAATAGAGCAAGTACGAAATATTGTAGGTTTTTGTAGTTGAACAATAATGTGATGTTCTTATAATTACCATTGCAACTATTATTATTATTGGTATGATAGTTATTATTGTTAGTATTACTGATATTGTTATAATTGTTTATATCGTTGTTATTGTTATCGTAGTTATTATTGTTGTTATTGTTATTTTTGGTATCGTTATTATTGTTAGTATTTTTATTATTGATTTGTAGATTGTACTATATAAAAATATTGTCCTTATAATGAATTATAATTGTTTTCCAAATATAATTTTCAATGTTTGTGCTCATCATTATGTTTTCTTTTTTTTTAAAGGCACCTGCTGACAAGTCTTTTGGCTTAGCAGGACCTATAATGATTGTTCTCCTTCTTTGTGTATAAATATTGTACATTTCTCATAGTTTCACATGTTTGTCATATTTTGCTGATTATGTGAATGTATTTTGTAAGCTATATTTTNTATCGGATTTTTTAAAACCCATTTTGGCTCTGGGGGGGTTCCCCCCCCATTGACTACGCAATAATAAAATGAGTTTTTTTAGAGAGAGAAAGCCTATTTTGAATGTATCAAAGAAGGAGAAAATATTTCATATTTTCTCTCTCACATAAATAAATCATAAATTCTATCATGGAAGGCCGTACTTCGTGGAAGGACATTCTAAAATAATGCCGTTAGATTTCCGCGTGCCGAAAAGATTCTTTTGCGAGCCACTTAGGGAACGTGCCATAGGTTCGCCATCCTTACGATAGACTACTTTAAGACTGGTAAAATTTTCAACTTGCACTAGGGTCTTCACTACCAAAAATTGCAGATAATCATCTCAACGAAAAGTGGCAGATTGATATTTACAATCCTACGTCATAAACAATATCCTGAAAATTCGTCGACAAATCAACTCCATCTGTAATCCAAAGATAATCAAATCCAGAGAGATGAATTCGAATGCAAACGAGGAAAACGTAAAGAAAAAATATTCGCAAGGAGGGTATGCATTTGAGCGCTGTCATACTCAATGCCCTCACGCTGAAGGAACAAAATAAGGCGTTTAGGGAAGCAAGAGTTTTTCATATTTCCTCATCCCGTCCTACTTTCCTTAGACTCTCTAAGCCTGCCAGACGCAGTCCAGGCACGGCGGAACTTTTTCCTAGAATTTTACACAGAAGTTATCCGTTCGCAAAATTTCCGAAACGTTTGCGAGCCTGCAGATTTTGATGTAAAAACCAGGTCACCTTCTGCGACACCACGTAGCTTCTTTTAATTAGGAACCATGTAATTTTCCATGTCGGGTTTATCAGTCTCTTAGAGGAATTCTCAAATATGACATTTCAATTGTTCGCACAGGTATTTCCTGTAATGAGTGGAGAAATTTTCACTTTCTTTCTGGTACAGGATAAAGGAAAATGCGTCTTTCATTTACTTACTACTAATGGCTGTGATAGTATGAAAGCTACTGAGGTATGAGTGATGCTGAGTATTAACACCCATTTAGTCACATGTTATTGACTGACAGGAAGAGTTACTCAAAGGGTCATTGTGCTGCATAAAAACAACATATTCCACTCAGTTAGGAAAATTACCTCACTCCTCATCTTGCTCTTTGAGCCTCATTCCCCCCCGGAGCTTTAGCTATTAATGGAAGGTTTCATGTTCATATCGTTCCTTGATGAATACTTGGCATAAAGACTTTCCAAATAGCATACAACTTCCAGAATATTTATATATAACTAACTTTTATTTGTTGTTAAATTGTTGGAAATTTTGAAAAATGGTTACGTGATGGTTGCGAATAGGTTGATAAATAAAATTCCAGGGTTTCCTGGCAACACGAACAATTATCCAATGGAAATACATAAATATTTTCCCATGGAAACATAACATCTTTTTTTAACCTGGCAACATTAAAATCTTTTGAAAATTGATTCATAAGCTAAAATTTCAAGTTTCCATGGAAATAAAACGACTTGTTTACTACTCAATAACGTTTAGCATATTTTGGTTACTGTCACATTATTCGGACAGAAATTGCATTACAGGTAACAATCGTAATGAAATTACTCACTACAAAATAGGTGCGTGAAGCTATGGTTTGATGTATAAATGAGTCATTAAGAACCCCTTATCAATAAGATTTGTAAACCTCTTCCCTCAGGGAGCCAAGATATACATTCGAGATAAATTAAACTCTAGTTTACATCTCAGCCCCAATATAAGCTACAGCGAATAGATTTAGAAAAATATTTTGCTTGGAATATAGAACATAAATGAATGAAGTAATAAACCTTAATGCTTTTTTCTTGAGGACGTCACGCTTAGATTAAATTCTTCACGATAAAGATCTAGATTCACGTTTCTTTTTACTTTTATCAATCCGGTAGAACTATGTTTCACTTAAAAGTTAGGAATTTGAGAGAAAAATGAACTATTCCCGGAGTTGTTTACTTGTTGTTAGGGAGCTGTTTACTTGTAGCTAGGCAGTAGTTTACTTTCTGCTATGGAACTGTTTACTTGTAGTTACATGTTTGTTTATTCGTTGCCATTTTAATTTTTCTCACATGATTACTGGCGAATCGAACATCTTATTTGCGTGAGTAATCATCCTCATTCTATCAGGAATATATTAGAATCGTAAAGTAAATTAAAGAAAGGAATTGCGCCGTGAAACAAGTTCAAATGGAATGACATTCTCGCAGACAACATTACGGGATCCAAGTGGATAAAATCTAGTTGCATTAGAGCAAATAAGGATCGCCAATATAAATACCAACAGTAATGAATAAATGAAAATGTAAAGGTTTCTTAGTATACCTCATTGTTCTAAAGAGAAAATGGAATCTCGAGAGGATGCAAGCATCTTCTCGAGATTCCATTTTCTGATCTCTCTGTCTGTGAAATGTGTACTTTGAACGTTCTTTTTATTTACATAACCCCCGCTGGCTATTGTCCATTGCGGATTTGATTTACATAACAAAAACGGTCATTTCTAAGCATTTGACTTCCAAAAACTTAGCCGCTGTGGCAATCCTGGAACGAAAGCAAGAGAATGTCTAATGCGGCCATAAAATGAAGGGATAAAAGCATAAAAAAGTGGAAAATAGATATTATGCCATGCCATTGGAATATGAAATGTACGTCAAGGCTCAGATATGAAAATAATAACTCAAAAATGAAATGCTCTGACGGATGAGAGAGATGTTTTGAAGTAAAATACCTTTTCTGTACAAAATATTTATTTCTCCTAAGGAATGATTCCTTGATAAAATTATTGATATTCATAATAAAAATAACATAGATGTGGTACTTTTTCAAAGTACCGTTCATTGTTATTTTTAATACGGTCTTTCAAATACCAAGGCCCAATTTGTAGAAGATATTGACGCTATTAACCGGCTATTATTATAGAAGATAATAAATTATAATATTGTTTTAATATTATAATTGATTAT
>KZ308158.1:1559285-1605042 GCA_000376725.2 Ladona fulva
GGACTTTTTCATCGCTTCTACCGACAATTCTCTTCACAAATCCAAGTTTTCTAAGCGCTCGACCACATATTTTATGGATGTGGGTACCCCAGCTTAAGTTATTAGTGAGGGTTACTCCAAGGTATTTCACCGTTTCTACTGTTGATAAAGTTTTACCTTGGAGCCTGTACGTATAATCGTTGGCATTATTTTTCTACTCTACTATTTGTATAACTTATGAATCATGCATTAATTCGAGATCAAATTTTAAAAATTGCATGTAAGAGAGAGGACAATCAAACAACAATTTAATAGGTAAAAATTAATGATAGGGAAACGAAAACGAAGAAACACGGAAATTGATTTTAATAGTAAAAAGTCGAGAATGAAAGCAACAATTAAACGAAAGCAGAGGTTAACGATGGGCAGCCAAAAATGGAGGAAACCACCAAATGAATGTTTGAATGAATGAATGAATGGAAATTAATAGCAGAGAGCCGCCAATGGAGACAACAATCAAACGAATGTAGAAATTGTCAATAAGGAACCAACAATGGAGGCAAAAATAAAACGAAAGTAGAAATCGATTGAAGATTTTGGAATTGGAGGGTTGAAGACGACAATGAAACAATAATAATTACAGCAATGATTAATAATCGATAAAGTTCATTGTGACCAAATTTTAGACTAGATCTTAACCGCTACCACAGGTACCAATGATTATACTTGGAAAAAGGATTTAATGGTATGTGAATGGCTTGCGGCTGGTATTTTCGATTAAGGTATTATGAACGGTAGAACAAACAAACATGTCGTAAACGGCAAACAAACATGTTAAACATGTTAAAGCAAACTAACGTAATGAAACCACATTAATGAGATAAAACGGGTAATACGAGTACTATTAATTAGCGGTTTATGCAGAGTATTTGTAAAAATAATAGTTTCACTCTCTTGTGCGTAAGTCAACCATAGATGTTTTCAGCTGAATTCCATATTCAAAGGCAAATATAGGCAAGAATTGCCGTATTTTCTGGTAGATAACCCGCGTGTTATCTACCAGAAAACTCGTTTCATTGAATATCTTGAATATTGAACTCGGAAACAAATGACTAAACAACACATGTCATATATCGCGGAAGTCACGGAGTATATACTCGCGTACTAGGGCAATTTTATTTCAACCAACATATTGTAAATGTTAACGTAATCAAATAATTCCTTTCAAAATACAAGAGTAATCATCATAAATATTACAGTAGTGAAAAAACATTCTCGTCAACATTATAACAACTTTTAAATGCGCGTTATCAATGCATTTATCACAGGAGAGATTTTTAAAATGCGTGTTATCTAGTAGGTGCGTGTTATTTACCAGAAAATATGGTAGTACATACATTAAATTTTTGTAGTCTTAACTTGCTTAATGATTATAATATTACGTTCTATTACTTCCTAATATTTTCTGTTTGCTGCTAAACCTCAATTTTCCGCAACGTAAAAATAAATCTGCTGACATGAAATAGGCTGTTTCACTCATTCCTATGCGATGGATCCATATTAAACAAGTATCATAAACCCCACTGGGCGAGTCTTTAAATATTTGAAGACCGAAAGCACTTATAAGGGTTTAGAGGTTTATATTAAAAAACTCGAGTGGATCCCTCGGGATAAAGTCTCCCTTCAACGAGTTCTGCGAAGGGCAAAGATGGACCGAATAGTCGTAGCAAAGAAGCAAAAAAGAGATCGGAAAGGGAGATATAATGGTTCCGAGGATGAACGTAATTGTGGAAATTTTCTGGACAACTTCGACAGGTTGAAGGGGAAAAAAAGAAAGGAAGGAAGCGGATGACTTGGTGGTTAGGTCGCAGGAGGCAATTTGAAGAGGACGAGGAGAAAAAGGCTTGCTAAGAGAGTGAGATTGGTGGGAAGGGGGGATGAAGGGAGCAGGGGGAGCAGCTCCTTGTGTATTTAAGGCGGACGGTAGCCTAGGAAACAATAGGCGGAGGATAATTGGATAAAGAAACTTAGGGGAAGATGAAGATAGACTGAGAAGAAATAGAGAAGCCATGGGGTACTTATATACAGGGCAATAATCAAAACGAATGTAGAAATTGATAGCAGGAGGTCAACAATCGAGGCAAAGAGAGAAAAGAGATGCATATCGAGAATTCAAAGTCCCATATCCCGGAAAGATGACAATTTTAAAGAATACGGGAGGATGGATGCATGATGAACTGATTGTTAATCGGGAAAGAATAGTTTGATTATTAAAGTGCGGTATGGGCATGCAGAATTGTTGTAAGTATCTAACAATTAAGCCTTGAGGGATACAGCATTGTTGCAAGTATCTAACAATTAAGAGGGATACAGCATTGTTGCAAGTATCTAACAATTAAGCCTTGAGGGATACAGCATTGTTGCAAGTATCTAACAATTAAGTCTTGAGGGATACAGCATTGTTGCAAGTATCTAACAATTAAGCCTTGATGGATACTAGCGCACCCCAATGAGACGTTTACAAGCTTTTCGATAACAAATTTGATTCGAAGAGCTTTCAGAACTCTCTAAGAGTAAACCAATAAATAGAGTTAATTAGATAATAGAAATTTTATTGCAAGAGGCAATATTTAATTTCATCACATTCAGCTTAAGAAAGACTAAATGATGTAACAGTTCAGTACGAAAAAAATGTCCACGATTTGCACCATGTTCAATTAAATTTTAAATTCACGATTGACAACCTTGTGAGATTTTCCGAATCGCTATATCAGATTAATTTAGAGAGCGGAACATTCCAGTCATAGTCGCGTTGCTATAGCTACACTCAAGAGGTCGTGACGTGCGATGCTACACACACAGCTAATAAGCGTCTGATTGATGACGGTGCAAATGAAGGCTGAAGCAGTTGATCTAACGATATATCAAGCTCATCCGATCTCAAGCTATCACGGAGAAGTATCGCAAGCTACAATGAAGAAGACGGACAAAACTTAGCATTCCAACGTTAGAAGGGCATGCTCAAGGTCAGATGGGACATCCTAGGACTTCCTCCATACTTTGGTTTCATATTTGATGTAATTTAACAATTAGCGTACCTTTTCCTTCACGCCCTTCATTTAGATGTTCCCGATTGTTGATCTATTATCATTTATTTTCCATTGTTGAAACTTATGACATTGTTTTCATAAATGAAATTATTTATTATTAGTCCTAGTTATCGGTTGACTATAATACTCGTCAATAAGTATGTATTCCATTCTATACGTGTTTTTTTCATGGATTTGACTGTAATATATGCTGAGAGTTTTTTTTTTTGTTCCATGACTTCTCAAGTTTAACTGTTACTAGTTATTATCATCAACAGAAATGAAATTACGCTAGGGTCATATATGATCATTATATATACATATATAGGTAATTACCATCACAGCGCACGAGGAATTGGTCTACAAGACATTTTTTTCTGTTTCACAATACGCATAGTATTTCCACGCTGTAGATCGTTGGCAGGGGATTGTAAAATTACTCTGTTTACAGTATTAAGTTTAAAATAGAATAAAAGAACTATAATAATAAATATGCAATGACATCCATTCTGATATTTCTGTTATGATGAAATACCTGGAGTAGAAATGAATATACGCAAATTTCAACTAATTAGAAGTGGAAAATATTAACTTGCAAAATTGTTTCCAAACTCGCTTTCTTAAAATCCGCCCAAACAAAAAAATTTTCATCCACCTCATTCTAACAGCAAATATTCTACGCTTTCATTTTATATCCTTTAAATGAATTCAAATCTAGTTTTACTATTTTATTACGTGATTCTTGAATAAGAACACTAGCGTTCTCTCGCGGATGAAAGGTAAAACTCAGACCTAGTGAAAGTAAAAATTCCAGACGCCAGAAGGTTAGGATCCATCCAAATATAGGAAATCGACAGTCTAATATACTTAATTGTAATTTCATATGGCTCCAAGAACTACGTAGCAATCCTCCAAATTATAATTCTGAATATATGAGGCAGTTGTTAAGGGAAAAATATGTCGGTTTTTTCGGAATAATCGAGTTTTCAGGTCGATGGGACAGCAATGGAAAAAATGGCAAAATGATAATATCACTAATAGAGTAAGAAGATAACATCTTGTGGTACTCCTGATAAGACATTAGGAAAGAACATATATCAGTGACACAGAGAATATTTCATATAGTAGTTCGTAATAAAGAAAGTGTGAAAACGTTTTTAAAAAGCAGCGTGGCAAACATTGTTAAACATATTCAGGTACCAAGACAATACCTTGCGGCACTTCTGAGAAAATATTACAGAATAAATAAGAGAGAAAATATTTCGTAGGGTGACTCATGATTAAGAAATCTTGCAGAATCAGCAAAAAAGGACCGAAATCATAGCAGAGAAGAATGAAGAGCTGCGTGGGATATTCCAAGGTATCTGTCGAGAGGTAGAGCATCAACGGTGAATGATGATGAGGCAAAGATGAACTTGAGTGACAAGTTTCGAGGAACAGAGATCCCGGAGAACCACGTGCAAAACGGGAGATGGTAGGAAAAGAGTAATAAATGTAACTGTTTAGCATGCAAAGGGAAGGGTTTTGGGGGAAGGATAAGGGCTTACTAAAGGGGCTGAGGGATAGAAAATGGGGAGGAACCTCTCGAGGAGGGTAGACACGGTCGGAGAGGATGAGGATGAGATCTGAGTCGAGGAAGACGAATTTTGCACAGCATGGAAGAGATGGAATCTCAGTTTGCTTGAGTAGCGTTTCTGAGAAGGGAAACGAAGTGGGCAATTAAAAAACCGCTCGCCCTCTCTTTGGAAACCCTCCTTTTCTACATCTTTCGAGAGGAAGTCAATGCCATCGAGGGAAAGTATGAGGAGGGCACGAGGAGAACTCGGTAGAAGAGGCTTAGGTCTTGAATTAAATAAAAGGGGTTTGGAGGATTAGGGGGAATAAGACCGGAGCAGGAAATATCCCGATCGATTTGGATGCAATAGTCATTCGGATTAACTTTCTCCAGCTTTTTAAAGGAACGTTTAACGGAGATTAAAAGAAGGCTGGAGAAATGTTTTCGTCCTGCAGATGCGACTTGTCCGCTGAAAATTTTGCTTAAATCAGAGTTTCAGAGAGTTAAGAAAATTGGGAAGTATAGCGCTCAAATGTCGGAGCTCGTCGTTCTTTCAAATATCCATTGCAAAGCGTTTCAAAATGTTAATTTCGTCAATTACCCAACATATGACAAACTTTCAATTGGACCAAGTTTTTAAGTAGATCGCTGTTTTCCCACGCGCTAGTATTTTTAAACAACTGCATGAAAGAGAGAGAGAAAAGAAAATCAAAACAACAATTTAGCAAACGTAAAATTTAATGGTAGGGAGGCAATAATGAAGAAACGATCGAACGAAAGTAGAAATTAACAACAAGGAGTGGAGAATTAAGAGAGCGCTGAAACGAAATCGATTTTAACAATAAGGGGTCGAAAATGAAGACAACAATTGAACGAAAATTGTCGATAATGAACGCAACAATTGAACAAAAGAACAGTGCCGATGGGGAGCCAACAATGGAGGAAACAATTACTCATTAAACGAATCAAATGAAAGTAGAAATTGGTAACAAGAATTCGAGAATAAAGGTAACAGTTAAACGAAAGGAGAAATTAATGATAAGTACAGCTAAACTTAAGTAGAAGTTAAAACGGAGTCTTAGTCCACTTCAGTCTAAAGTGTAGCACTAATATAATTATTTTTATTTAGACTAAAACTTTTTTTAATGTTTGGATAACTTGGACGGCAAATAACATATGTAAACTTATGGTATTTGTATTTTGTCTAAGTGTATTTTTGTATTGAGAGGAATGGGGATTTGCTACCACCGGACTAGTAATCCGACTGTAACGTATGTGTGAAATAATAATAATTGTAATAACCGGATTCGATCCCACACGAGGACAAAACCAGAGATGGAATTTTTAATTGAATGGATTAGATTCTAAAGAAAATTCTCCCCTCCAAACGAAGATATTAAGGAAGGTTTGGTCAAAGAACTTCACATGATGTTTCACACAACTCGGATGTCTATTGTCAATGCAAAGGCCTCTCTGCTGTTGATTGTAACTGATGAAAATAAATATAATTATTTATAATTGTGTTTGATTTTTCTCGAAGTATATTGTTCTGTTCTCAAAGTGCAGCGATAATATTGTCTGTGGTAAGTATTTAATGAAAGGAAAGTAAAAAATGTTCATCTATTGATGCTATATTTTCTGAAGAGGACTTCGACATGACTATTAAAAACGGAGTCTCAGTCCACTTCTGTCTAAAGTGTAGGCCATAAAGTAACTATAGCTAATTAATGCAACTAAATAAACAAGGTAAAATATATCAAATGTGTATGTATAGTAAACTCACCGATTTACTGAGACTGGAAAGTAGGAAGTATAGCACTACGGATGAAGGACGTACCTATAAGAAAGGAAAATATAATCAGACCATTTACAAATACTTCAGAGATGTGCGACAAATTATCATGATAATGTAATTTCCTAAAGTAAGTCATATATACGGTAGATAATCACCAACGATAATACGTATTTGGCTCATAATTCAAAGTACAAAAAGTATAGAATAGCAAAATACGTTCAAATATACATAAGGAAAATTTGATAAATAGGACGCTAGGGTATACAAACTATAGATATACTATGAACGTATCTGCAGATTTTTGCGGGTGATTTAACCAGCCTCCGGGAGCGATTTATATGAACCTCCCAAAACCCTGGAGACTACCGGAATTCCGGGAATGGTGACAGCCCCATACATACAAATCCATACTTCCTTTCACACCAAGCCTTTTATTCTTCAAAAATTCTATCTCGACTTTCAATTCCCCAACATCCTCCCTTACAAAAAGTATACTTTTGCTTAATTGCTATTTAATTATTAGATCAACAAATAGATTATCGATGTATATTAATACAGTAATAATTAGATAGTTAAATTATATTCTAATTCTTTTTGTACGGAGATTGTATTGAAAAAACACCACCGTTACACTTGGGAAATTCGCAATAATATTATTCCTAGCTGTGTAGGCTTGCTTCCTTCCTAGGCGTCTCCATGGAAACTAGCGACCGATTTTTCGGAAGAAATCACGAATTCCATCTGAGATCCAAAGCTTCCAAGTTGTGATATTAATGAGAGAGAAATTCCATGCGAGCAATACGCCAATCCTTCTGGAAAATAAATTGTTCTTCTTTTTGAAGATAAATTTTCAAGTCTTCCCACTCCAAAAGAGCAAAAAAAGGCAGGTACGTTATCGGGCGGAATCTTTTCTCAAACTGTGAAATCACCTACAGTAACCTCTTAGGTAATTCAAAAGACTGCTTAATCACGGTATGACGCATCATGCCTCCTAATTGTGAAATATTGTTAAAATTAGAGTCTTGATAAAAAAACAGTAAAATCTATTCCGTTAATTTTTGCACGTCTAATAAATCTTTTTAATCACAAACTATATTGAATCCTCAGTCCCTACAACTAACACATTTGGAGATGGAATGAGGTTTACCATACATGATGTGATATGCATGATGAGATATACCTGATGAGGTATTCATGATGAGGTATACATGATGAGGTATGCATGATGAGGTATGCATGATGAGGTATGCATGATGAGGTATGCATGATGAGGTAGGCATGATGATATATGCATGATGAGGAATGAGGTGATTAGTAATCGCTTTCCTCACTCAGAATACTGTATACGGAAAAATTCTAAGTAATTTCAGTATAACGGGTCTATGCATGAGAATGTTGGTAGCAATTAAATAATCAAGAGGAATGCCATTATTCAGCATCATTCATACCTCAGTACCTCTAGTTCTATCATAGATATGAATAGAACTAAAACAGAGGTAAATCCTCAATCCTATACTAGAAGTCAATTGAAAAATATTCCATTTTTGGACATATGGTATATAGAACCGTAATGGAGTATTTAAAATTTTCTTCCACTACAGGATATAAAGAAAATATATCCTTTATCTCCCTTTGTCTCAGTATTGTTCAACACAACAACCGCTTAGGTGTGGATTATGCTAAATTATCACATTCATCCTGGTCGCGTCATGTTAAATGTGGAGTTCAAACATCAAGTTGCCTAGCAAACCTCATTCAAAACAATTTGTTATATTTTGTTTTCATTAACAACAGAGAGAGTCTTTTAAATCTTTCCATGGTGTTGGACATCTCTGTTGTAGTGGAGAATACTAAAGAATGTAGTTTTCGTATGAAAAGAGAGCGTACTTTCCATTTAAAACGTTTTGGAGACACAGCTGATTTTTTAGCGAATGGAATGGGCATCACATGTGGAGAAGAGAGAAGAAGGCTTGTGATAGGAGTTCATGGGGAGGAATGGATAAGGGGGAGTTGAGCGTGACTGCAAAGGTTAGATGAGGAGTCAAAGAGAACCCCTTGACTACAAGCGGGATAAAGGAAGGTACAGCCGCGGGAAAAGGTTTGCGAATACTTGTTGAATGAATGCATGAAAAGAACTGCTTCCTTATTGAGGAACAGCAGCGCCTCTATCGTGAAGACTACGAACCACGCGATCGATTTCTGTTTTCTCTGTTTTTTCAACAATGGACGATTTTTCTCAAAAAGAGTCAACAAACTATATAACGATACGGGCTTCGGAAACAGTGAGTCAAAAATAATCATGCCGTGATGACGATGATGATGATTTTGATGATAATAAAAACAACAACAAGAGTAATTGTTGACAATAATTGACTCGTCTTCATTGCTGGCTCTTCCGAGAAGTGTTTCAACAATATCCACCTTTATTTTGAATTTTAAGTGGGACCAACTGTATTATTTACTTAATAATGGTGCACACACATAACACATGGTTTACCGAAAATATATATATATGCTTACAAATTTTGTTTTGAAGAATTGCTACGGTAAATCAGCAAGCATTGCAAAGGCGCTTTGGGACGCAGGATGGGAATCTCCAGAAGATAGAAGATTTAAACTAAGGATAAATTTACTAAATAAGTTTAGAGAAAGCACGTTCAGAGATGATGTAGCCGATAGTAATACATCCACCGTGTTACATATGCCGTTCTGATACTGCGAGAAAAAAAATCAGGGAAATAGACACTAGAAAGAATTGTTTCAAGAATTCATTTTTCCGCGAACGATACGCGAAAGTAATCAATTAGGGAAATAGAGATATAATAATAATAATAATAAATGCCTTTATTTGGGCGAGATTGAGACTAAAAGTCTCCTCTTCCATCTAACCCATATAGATAGATGTATCCCCTGCCACACGCCGAAAGGTGACTTGCAGGGTACTTACATAGACGTAGACAAGCCATTACATAGAGCATAGTTATGCTACATTACGTCTGTAATGTTTAGAAGTAACTCAACTTTTTATCTTAGCAAAAATCTACCTGGGGACGCTCATTGTCGTCCCAAGACGGCAACTATGAAATTCCATTGTCACGCGCAGTTTATAGAGACCATACATTGTTGGATGATTATAATAATGCTGTGCAACAATGTCACTCGGTATTTTTGCAGACCGAAACAATCCCAGATGCGACAAAAGAAGTTTTTGAAAGCCCTCCGTATATAATCGTTTCTGTGCTGCAAATACAAAAAAATATCTTATTTGTAAAATAAAAATCCTAACATTCGATAATGGGAACTTTATTTGAAACTATTAATACTAATATACTTTAGCGAAATTCCGGTACCAATATATATGTTAAATAGCTGAAAATGATTCCCAATATTCAAAATTGTGCAACGTGGCCTATAGCTAAATATTCCAAGGCTGACTTCGAAGATAGTCCTTGTATAGAATCTTGAGAAGAGAGACGCATCCAGCCTGAAGATATGGGAGGATTCCTATGCCAAATTTTTCACCGTCTTCTATCGCAAGTACTTCCCGAAAGAGCGCGCTTTGATTCTTTCTTCGGCGAAAACCAGCTTCCTTTCACCAAAAGAATGGTGATGTATTCATATGAGATAGCCTTTCCCTCCTCATGACTGGCGCACGCTAGAAAATTGGAAACATCTGCCATCTAAGTTACTCTTCACTCTGACTTGAATACGTATTGGAGGTATCCATGAAACACCGTTTTTGCCTTGGGTAAACAAATAAAAGGTGTATATAAAATGGAGAAAAGTGAAATATAGCACTACAATTTGAGGAAATACTTGAAAAAATTAGGATACCAAGTCACGAATTTTCGAATAGGTTTGCAATTATTAATAATGCAGCGAAACTGTTACTTTCACAAAAAAAGATTAAAATGAATGCGATTTTTTGCAAAATGAATCCCAAGGCAATGAGTATTGTATACATGTATTACTCATTTTTTTGACGATATATAAATCTCCTAGAATAAAATCGGGGAAATACCCTAGCAAAATGGTAAGCTGGTTACAAGAAGTATATAAAAAATCTTCGTATGTGAACTATATGGTTATACTGCAAGGAATGCTATGAATAAAGGCAGAAAAGCTGTCGTTGCTGAATTTTAGATCAAAGCAATTCATAATTTTGTGGGGTTAAGTGGGTGTCGAAAAGGTTGGTGTCGAACAAGTGGGTGTCGGCCGAAATATTTCTATAAAACTGGTATCTTCCAAAATAGTGTCGAGCAAGTGGATGTCGATCACAAGGGTGTCGATCAAGTGGGTGTCGGTAAAACGTCACTTCCTGTCAAAATGCCATTAACCTTTATAGCTTTTTACCTCCTTTTTTTTCAATGTAAAACAATTCCTCATCTTGTCTTCACTAATGACAAAACCATTAATTATGGTTGAGTAGGTTGATGTAAGTTTTAGATACCAAGGGAAAGCTGCCAAAAAAGGCTAAGAAAATGCAGGCATTCATAAACACGTGATTTTACACGAATAAAGGCCAGACAGATGAGAAAAGCCAAAAAGGTTGTTTCTGCCAAAATAATACTTAATGAGTCCCAATGTCCCAGGGGAGTGGTATTTAAATGTGGAATTGAAAGCTTTTCAAGAATGCTGGAATTGTGAAAGGCATTGCTTGTAAAGGGGAATAAAATTGCACGCACAATTTAAAGCTGGATAAGGATGCCTCTAAATGCTTTGCTTAAAAATATTAACGTCACAGATGAGAGCAAAATTCCCTGAAATTAAAAACCGAAATCGTAGTCATTATATTCATTACTATATTCATCCTAATGATCATGTATACTCTAATCCTAATCATTATGTATTTCCTATTCTATTGAGCGTTAATCCTTTTTAATGAAATCCCTGGTAGAGTATTAGTATTATTTTAATCCTTAGGCGAAACGGCCCTTGGTCAGGCCCCATCTTGAATATGCGGCGAGTATATTGGATCCGGCGAATGAAACGTGTACCCGCCAACTCGAGAAAATGCAGCACAAGGCTACACTATTTGTTAAAAGATGCTACGATAGAAAAGCAAGCGATATAAAAATGCTCTCAGACGCAGGTTTGGAATCCTAGAAAGAAAGGAGATTAGAAGGTAGTCTGCGATTGCTCGATAAATTCAGAGAAAGTATACTTGCGGAAGACGTAATCGGTATTATGAGACCCCCTTCTGCTACTTCGGCCGATCCGGGCGTAAAATAAGAGAATAGATGCGAGGACAAATCGTTTTAGGGACTCGTTCTTTCCTCGAAAGATACCCGGTAACAATAAGCTAAAGAGGTAACTCAAAAGCACGGTGTTGACACCCCCTGCCACATTCCGAAAGGCGGGTTGCAGGGATGTAGGTGAAAGGCCTCTTTTATAGCTAGCCTCTGGAGTCATTACAAGACGATATTTAATCTACATCAGCAATATTTAATGTAATTATAAATTAAAACCATCTACATCTACAAGATAACATCACAGCGTACCAACTTGCACGTTACAGATGTAGATGTAGAAATAAGGAATGTAGGTATGTAGATGCAGATGTAGAAATAGAAAGATCTTTGTTCTTCTCTAAAGGAGATTGAAATGAATGAGAAAAGCTGTCAATACGAGAAAAAACGAGTCGTGATTTTATTTCCACGTGACACAGTAAAAAAGAGACAGGAGAACCAGATTATTTAAAGGATCCGATTGGTTTCAGGTAGTAAAGGAAAGGCCGAATTCCTTTAAACCTCTTGGCTAACCAATGAAGGGTGGGAAATCCGGATGTAGACCCTGACTATATATGACATTTCTATTGCCGTCTCTCACTGGCCAAACCTTAAAGCCTTTAAGGCAAATCCCGTAAACATAAAACATTTGTAATGATGCATGTGTGCATAAATGCTACCATCAAAACTCGTCTATGTCTGGATAACGGTAATTCGCGCTGTTGCCAAACTTCGCAAATCATTAAGATCATTAAATTAATCGAATTAAGAAATTTTCAAATACGTGTCAGCCCCAATTTAGACTGAAAAATTGTTACAATATCCATTAGGAATTTCAGGCAGCAGTATCATTTACTTTAGCAGAATCAAATTGTTGTTTACTAACCGACAAATCCCAGGTAAACTAAAAGAAATAGAATTCCTCTGGTAATCATTTTCTTATTGTCATATGTCATTTTCTGCTTCATATGGCTGGAAGTATGATAACAATACTACTCTTTTTGGTAAACATATGGGGCTTTGAATTTGCTTCACCATGACGACCATTGTTGAAGTCGCCTTTTTTAATAATCCCTGAGGATGGAGGCTTTGTCTCCGAAATGATCATTGGGCTTCCCAGAAATCGGTAATCCGGAGCTTCCCGTTTGTCTCTGAGCGCGAGTTCCGCTTGCCGAAAGACGGCTTGCGCAGTGTTCTAATTTTTTGCGATTAAACGAATATTACAATATTAGCAGAACTGACAGTATTCCCAGCCGTTGAAAGAACGTTCCTAGCGAATCTGTTATACGTGGACGGCACTTCCACTAATGACATGGAAATAATATATTTGACGCTTTAAAAAGTCCTTAGATAAGACTGGTTGGGCACTTGGCACAATTTTAGTTGGTGTTCGGTGCGAATTTTTTGACACGAGAGCAATATTTCACCAGGAAATAACTTCTTTTTCTTTCTGAGCAACGCCTAATTTATTTGGGGACCTTTAAAGTTAGGATATAACGGTAATTTCCAAAATTTAATACAAGAACACCATCTTACTGCTTCCTAACAGATTAGTTTGGTACGATTGCACAGTATTCATTTGATGTTTTTTTTTGTATACTGGTAAACGCCCCCGTCAAGCATGACGGAACTTAATTTAGCTTACAATATATCTATTATCGTATATATCTGGTCCTCCTAAGCACAAAAAAACCGTAAGATCATAATAATGAAATATATTTCTTGCCGTTATTAATAATATATATTATACTATTTTCAAGTCATGAAAGACCTTACGTACATTTCTTATGGAAAAGTATACTAACTCATTACCCCATGTATTTATATGGGATAACTCATGAAATCGATATTATACAATAACTTTGGACGTCAAAGGGATGGGTTGTTTATTTCCGAAAAATTTTACGTATTTTCCGTGTATTTATCAAAGTTCTCGCAATCTCGAAATTATATGAATGTTTCACGACTAAAATAAGATTCTATGATAATTTTCCGGATAGTAGTTTTGTGAAGATAGTTTTAATTTCTTAGGACCATTGTTTCTAATTTAATTTTGTAAAAGAAACAACCTCTGCAAGTCATGAAAACGTACTTGACGTTCATCTCTCATGAAAACGTATTATGGGCTCGAACTCGAACCCGGACCTTTACAACGATGAGAATAGTTTTCCTGGGGTTTCAGCATCGTAGAAACACAATGCAGTTTGTTTCAGATCTTCAAGTCAAGCCGTTTCTGAGATAAATAGGGGGACGGACAGACAGACATTTGCTTTATATATATATAATTCCTACCAAGGGATGATTTTCCTATGATTTAATTGACGAAAAGAGTTGCAAGGAAAAGTGTAAATGTGACTTTGCACGTTAAGGCGTGCACCTAGGAAAATCCAAGAGAGAAATGGATATGATAAAGGCTGACAGGGTCAGGACTCGAACCTGGAATCTTCCGTTTTCCAGGCAGATTCTTTTAACCAATCAACCAATAGGCGCAACTTCTTGGAAAGATTAGCGCCTAGTTTAGTCACCTGCAATATTATTCCCCTTTCGTTTGCGTCCTGAAGTGATTGCCTCCCTTTCTTTCCGTCTGGATCCGACCCTGTGTCTATCACACAAATAAACCTTAGATAAAACAAACGGTCAGAATCGCGACAACTTAGTAAGGCGAGTAACCAAAAGCCCCTATAGAGTGACATGATCAAAAGCGACCACGAATAAGTTTGAAACTCCAGAACCAAACATACGTGGAGTTGACAAAGGATCAAGAAACAGCAGCACATAAACAAGGGTTGCTGACATGGACGTTATCGTTGCATAAGTTTGTGTTTCGCAAAGGAAGGCGGCTGAAGGAGCGACAAACAAAAGGGTCACGCGAAGCGAAGAGATATTTCCCGAAATAAACAGACGCTCGCGAGCGGGAGTCTATGGCTGGCCATTCCCAGTGCAAGTGAGTAAGCGACTTCTTAAGTACGAATCGCAAGGTTCCCTCGGGTTATTTATAGTTTGCCCTCTACTTCTCTGGGTTGAAGAGGGGGCTTTGCACCTTACAGGGCATAAGTACCTCTCGTTATAACTTTTACGCGGGCCAGGAAGGGTTTCAGTGAGTTAATCCGCAGCCATCCAAAACATAATCGCATGCGAGGAAATACGTGGTTGTTTTCCGATTTGCTCCGACTGACTCGGTGGTCTGAGTGACATACTGACATAACGTGCAGTAACTTAGATGTATGATCCAATCATTGATGAAAGAGGACAAGGAGTTCGTTCCTAAAAATAAAAAAGTGCTAAAAATTGGTTCCATGTGCATTTATGTCATTATTTCCATTATTAGTTTATGTTTGGGTGAATGTATTTTTTTATGGGATGGTTTTCATAATTTATTTAATCGATTATAATATCACTTTAGCGTGCAAATAACGATGTTTTAATCATTTGCAGTGGTATTCCCATATCCAGTAAAAGCCAGACGTTCGAATGAGATATTTATCAAGTTCTAGAGTCGAAAATGCAAGAGGACGATGACTTTTAAATATACTCAAATGGTGCCCCAGATTGAGAGAACACATGAGAACGCTGCATAAAGGATGAAACTGGGGCTCCTGATTTGTGTTTTAATCCTTTTAGCGCAATTTTGCGCCCAAAAGACGAAAATACATTACAGGAAGTGGTTCGGACAAAAAATCCGCTTAAGGACATTACTGCAAGTGGGTAATTTTAAGGGCAATGAAAATGCAAAATGGCTCAACAGTTTCCACGTACTACTTTCCTACCATCCTATTATACTCTCATACTAATACTAGTATACGTTAAAACTAACGGAAATCATTTATGTTTTTAATCAAATTAAAAAGATCAAATTGACTTTATTTTTAGGTTCAATATTGTCAGACAACAATTGGAATTTGAACAACATCCATTTTAGAACAAATTAAAAGCTCGGAATTTCATAAGTTCGGATAAATTCGTAACTGAAGACCCTCTTGCCGTCATCTACACAAAGTGGCTATTATGATATAGTTTTGCGGTCATTTTTCGAATTTTTTTCTGTACCGCATCCTTTAGAGTGAAATGAACTGCGGTTTCTTCGAATAAAATTAATTTTGCGTTTAAATATTTTATATCATTGAACTTGAACTATCAAACAAACGAAATCACAATATTAACCGAATAAACAATAATATAGCAAGGGCGTATCGCACTCGATTTCATCCACAATATGGTAGACATCGATGTATTTAAAAATTAATGATTATATGAGGCAAAATTGATCGTNTGATAAGTATGGTAATGCATAAAAATTACATAGAAGATATCAGACTTAAATTATTTTTTTAATCCTTTGGGAGTATTATTGGCATATTAAAAATGATTTGGGAAGAATAATTTATTCCGGAATCGGAGTAATTCAAGACTATTTTGCGTTTTTAAAATTAGGATTCCTGCAGAAGCTGTAAACAAATGGAAATTGTAGAATGATTTAGTTCTTTCCCGGCGTATGGAATGTAGAAATTCTTCTCGGGTAATCAGCCGGGTGATAGGGTCGATTTCCACCTTCGCGACGTCGGTGGAAATCGACCCTATCACCCGGCTGATTACCCGAGAAGAATTTCTGCAAATGGAAATTGTGTCTGTGGCTATTACCACAGATTCAATCATTAGACTTCGTGCAGATTTTTGCACTGATGCACAGCCTCTTTAAGTTCTTTAAAAGGAAGCGTTTGTTCTTAGCGGTGTTTCCATGCATTGTCTTATTTGGCTATTAGAGATTCACTAGTCTGTTTTTCAGTCTACAGATTTCATTTCTACCCATCTCCTCCATTGCGTCCGCTTAATCCGACACACGGGCAATTAGGCCCGCACGAAAGGGGGCGCAAATTGCGGTCGGGCCTCGGGGGACCATCGCGGAAGAGGGCCTTAAGAAGCGGGAGTGAGGAAGAGGGGGGATGAGGTCCTCTGGGGTTACGCGTGGGACGAATAATCCCCAAGACGCTGTCCTCAAGAGACGAGAGTGTCATCTGAAGAGGGATATTGCAGATACGGGAGCGAGGGAGGACTGGCGGATGGAGTGTGGGTGTCCGAGTTGTTTCGTGCGTGTGTAGCGTTTCCTCGCTTTAGAACGTCCATTGATGTGGCGTGATGAGTTTCCTCCTATTGGGGGATTAGGGTTAATCAAGTGAGGATCAGGTTTCA
Organism: Ladona fulva; assembly: GCA_000376725.2. Lineage (NCBI taxonomy): Eukaryota > Metazoa > Arthropoda > Insecta > Odonata > Libellulidae > Ladona > Ladona fulva. The sequence continues at coordinate 1,576,119 of KZ308158.1, forward strand.
TCAGACGCTATAATCCAACTTGTGGCGTACTTATCCGTGAAAATTTTGGTGAATAAGAATGCATTCGTTAGGAATAAGTATCGCAGAAAGCAGCGTAAGCTAAGCTTAGTTATTCGCCCGCAAAAAATTAGAAATCTGACAATAAAATATATATCCCAGCCAATTATGGTAGAATGGCTGTTTAAAATTGTTGCTTTCGCTCCTACGGAAACGGTTTCTATGACGCATTTTCTATGATACGGTTTTTACGATACGGTTTCTATGATACAGTTTCCATTATACGGTTTCTATGATACGGTTTCTACGATACTGTTTTTACGATATGGTTTCTACGATACGGTTTTACGATAAGGTTTCTATGATACAGTTTTTATGATACGGTCTCTATGATACGGTTTCTATGTTACGGTTCCATGTCACCTCATTATCTCACTCATGGGTAGCAAAATGATGCAATAAATAACTCATTTCATAGAATTTAATGAGGAAACCCCTTCATGAATGATATTATGCAGCATCGCCCATACCTCAGTAGGTTTCATACTACCGCAGCCATAAACGAGACTGGGAAAAGGTAAATTAGAGATATATCTTCTCTTTTCAGTGCCAAAAGGTAATACAAGAATATAATATAACAATAGTGACTCGCTTTTTCCGCGAACGATACGCCATGCCTCGAAAGACGGCATGCAGGGCATTTATGTAGATGTAGATGTCCAATCCATAAAAATAGGGCACCGGGAACTGATTCTTCTCTAAACAGAAATCTTCTTCAAGTTTGCTTCTCTTGGATACGTATTGTTCCAACGTAAAAAGAAGACACCACTGTTTACTTTACGCACCACACCCACCTTGACCGTAACGCATAACCATAAATCCCGACCCTCAGCATCCGTGGTCCAGAACAGATCTTTTACGATTTCTCCATCTGTGCCCAGCGACGTGTTATCTCCCGCCGAGGAGGATGAATTCGAAATTTGAAGGTTTTTATATTCTCCCTTGCGAATTCAGCCTCGATCAACTGCGAATGAGCCGTAAATCAACTTTCCCTTTCCAATATATTCTGTTTGTAAGTTGGAGACACGTTTAGTCTGGAAACGAGAATAAATCTGCATCAAACCAACGATCCAAGGGAAATAAATTATCTTTCTTGTGTAACCATTATTTCTCATTAAATGTATAAGGTGTATCTCACCTTGGTCAGGCCCCATGTGGAATATGCGGCAAGTATATGGGATCCAGCGGATGAAACGTGTACCCGCCAACTCGAGAAAATGAAGCGAAAGGCGATACGATTACAAAATTACTTAAATAGGAGCACACACAATCGAAAAACATGTGGTAAAGCAGCTACTATAAAAAGCTCTGTTTTATAAAGCGCATTGTAATTAGAGATTAGATGAAAGAGTTAGATAGCGATATTATTCTACCTTAGCTAGCCCCATTTGGAATATGCGGCGAGTATATGGGCTCCAGTGGATGAAACGTCTACCCGCGAACTCGAGAAAGTGCAGAGCAAGGCGATGGGATGTGTTAAAAGATGCTACGATAGAAAAGCAAGCGATATAAAAAATCTCGCAGACTCAGGTTTGGAATCCTTTAATGAAAGGAGATCATGCTGCGATTCTTTGATAAATTCACAGAAAGTACATTTGCGGAAGACGTAATCGGTATTATGCGACTCCCTTCTCCTACTTCGGCCGATCAGAGCGTAAAATAATTTAAATAGATGCGAGGAGAAGTCTTTTTAGGGACTCATTCTTTCCGCGAACGATACACGACAACAAGAAGCTAAGGAGGTAACTCGTACGTTTAGTATTTACACCCCCTGCCACATCCCGAAAGACGACTTGCGTGGTATTTATGTAGATGTAGATGGTGATAAATACGCCAATAAGCACAATGAAGTAAATGCATAAAAATGCATCAACAATGAAACATTCTATTGTAACTACATTGATATTATTGTAGGGTATTTATGTAGATGTGTCCTTACTAAATAAATAGGAGTAAACACTGCTTGCAACGATTTGCAATCATGATATTTTATTTCTAAAAATATCGTTGGATGTGATAACGTAAAAAAATGACGAATTCAAACAAATTCACATAAACGCCAATTGGCAAAATTGTATAAATCCATCTTCATCCTAATCCATCATCAGAAACGTAATAGTGCAGTCAGAACAATTACATATATAAAAATACAAAAAAAGTAAAAATAAAGAGAAATTCAGACCTGTGGTCTTGTGAATTTTTCCTTATCTTTGTCTCTTTTCAGTACAGATTGGCTTTTCCCAGCGGAGCTTTTCCTATGAAATTATTTCCCTTTAAATTACAGCGACTGCGTGCCATATTTTGAGCACATTTCCTGCAGGACACAATTTTCCATTTCGGCATTTTTCGACCCACTATCTGCCGCTTCAATGACCTTCGCAATGCCTCAGAAACCCCTCCCTCTTTACCACCTCGAGGTCAGTGCTTTCGAGGCAAATTGATTCCCAAAGCCAGCGAGCATAAAAGCACAGCTTTTTCGCGGAAAGTTTTTCCGAAAATCAAGCAATTAAACTAGAGGGCCTACGAAGGTATAAATTATGGCGTCCTTTCCTTTATAGAGCTTTCTCTTCTGCCAGCAAACAAAGCAGTTTTTCATCACAAATAGGACTCGATTTTATTTAACCAATTTGGAATCCCGTTTAGAGGACTTTATTTCAACGATAAATGTTGCCAAAACTTAAAATTTGGTCACTAACGTTTCCGTATATGGATACGAAAAGTGGTTTAGAAGTTTCGAAGAAATTCCATGATTTTTTATTCCGGCGGGTCGCGTCTTGACCTCTGAGGTGAGCTCCATGATACTATAGGGTGTTACAATAGAGTGTTGTTGTATCTTACAACACGATATATCGCATACACGATACAACAACGCGTCCTTATTGTTAAACATTACCATCAAAATGGTGGAAGATGAAATGTGAAATTTGAAAATGAAAATCCTGCATCAATATCAAATGTCAACCCAGAGTTCTGGAGATATTGTGCAAATTTTATGCTATATGCTCTGATAGGATACGTTAAGGGTGTTAAAGTAGTTAGTGGTGGAATTGATGAGAATCCACCCAGCCTAAGTACTAATTCATACTTCCCCTACAATATTCTCGTATCCCTGATTTAATGCTACATAAATCGCTGCATTTTCATTCCACCACGCAGATAGAATACATCCCTATTCCTGCTAATTTCCATGATTGTTTCGTATTCAGCCATCCATCAAAATATAAAAAAAAAAGAATCGACTAATTTTGGGTATCTCTCGACGCATATAAATCAATCCTATTCCATTTCAACACCGTTTGCATTCTGAATAGAAAATTCTGCTTTAACTGTAATTTGCACATGCACTGTGATTTGAATATCAGCATAAATTGTTCTAATTACGCATTTAACATGCAAATTTAATGGACAAGAAAAGTTTTAATGCATAAAATAAAGTCAGCTGGATTTTTTCAATTAGCTTCTTTCCCTAATAATTTTCTTCGTCTATGGAAACATTCAAGAAATTTAGGAAAAGTAATTAAATCTATGAAGCTTGACACTTATTTGCTGTTGGAGTCTTGAGAGAATGAATTTAAAAGGAGACTTTACGTAACCCTAAAGGGTAAAGGTTAATTCAATAGCTACCTACTTAACTGTTTGCTATTCCTCCGATAGGAGATTTACCGCGCCTTCTTCATTCCAATTCTTATTTACTTCCACAAAATATTTACTTGCGCCAAACCTTGCCTTCATTAATCCCAGAAACCCTTAAGCGGAGAAATAGAGAACTGTTTCTGAGTTTCTGTTTACCAAAGTAGACATTTTATTTTATTTCATTTTATTTTATTAACTTAGAGAGACAATTTGACTAATCTAGACAGCCCAATCCAATCTAACTAATAAAGAGTTGCTATGAATGTTTTTAAATGTCTTTCTACTAACCATAACCAGTCTTAATAAAAAGAGAAACTTAAACATTTCCACCATAATTTTCAAACAAACCAGTTGAGCCTCTCCGCAAAAATAAATCGACAATTTAAAGGCAACAATTGAACAGACAAGCATAAAACACATTGTTGTCTGAAACGGAAAATAAACTTCTCTCAAAAGATAAGAGAAAAGTGGACGATTATAAATTAATGACTACAGCAATATCGCTTTAAATTTAAGCGATCCATCTCCCATAGCTGCCCTTGCTGTTAAAGCTTACAATAATGATTCGACGGCTAGATTGATTGCATTAGAAGGCAAAGAAAGAGAGCCAACAATGACGGCGGCGATTTTGGAGCGTCGCTTAAAAATCATTGGTGTCATTGTGTTTCGTTTACTGTGGAGCTGATTTTTATTGCATTGTTGTAACGGTACTAAAGCCCATTGTTGTACTGGATCGATAATTAATGTGATACATTTTTGGCGTGATTGTTGCAACAAATTCTCTGCTGGTTGCTGTAATAATTCCTGTTATTGTTGCCTCGACATCCACATTGTTGAAAATTTGAGTCTAACTAAAACAGAAAATCGTCTAAAACAGCGCCTAATCTTTCCATTGGGAATAATAAAGCTACCTGGTTATCTCCAATCAGCTTCAAGCTCTCCTCCACCTCCCCTTCCGTATTCAAGATATTTATTAACCCTTCAAGTACGAATAATCTCCTCTCCATAAATCATTCTTCGACCATCGACGTTTCAATGTTTGGATTACACTCAAGAGAAAATGGAGGGAATTTTAACTCTTGAAAACGATCCGTTTAATTTGGAAACTTTTTCCCGGTCCTTTCGTGTTGAATTTCTCCAACGCACTCCAAAAACCTCGCAAAGTTCGCGATTCCTCGTGTTTTTTTTCCGCGATTATCGGACCGGTATTGTCCCTCGAAGCTGTCGATCGAAATTCAAACCCCACCCGGCCCAAAAAAAGTAATTTCCATGCGATTGGGGGGAGGGGGCGAAATAAATTATTGATATCCTATGGACTTGACCGGTCCAGCATCGGAGCATTCGAATTTTATTGCTTTTGTTCCTGTTTTTATCAGTAACACGATGAAATCAACTGCGAAGGAGGAGGCACTCCTCCCGATTTATCGAATAGGGCTCTGATGTTATGCACCCGCGCAGCTAGCGCCTCTGTTATCGGAATTATGAAGTCCCCGTCCTGAGACAGAAGTAATTTCATTCGATACGAGCTGCGTTGCCAGAGAAGAACATGAAGTCGTTTTCTAAGCAAAATTTCGCTCTGACGTACGTCCCATTAATGAATATATCAGCTAAATTTGCATTCGTGAAACTCTCAGATTCCACTAAGAATGTTAGAGAGCCGAAAGCAATATGCCATTGTTCTTCTGAATCGTTCTACAGAAAACCGACGGCTATATGATGGAATATTCAGTTAATAGTTAAAATAACACACAAATGTTACTTTAATGATATTCTTTTGCGATAGAGTATCCCAGCTTTCAATTCCTATGGCACTCATATTGAGCCTATCTTTTCCACGTATTCTTGTGATAGCCGAGTTCATCAATACCTGAGGTCATCAAGGTGACTCTTTCACGATAATTACAACAATCATTATTAGTTTTATTAATTAACAATGTTTATGATTATAATAATTATTATAAACAATGAATTCGTAAACAACTTATCTCCCCCATTTATTCCAATGATAGTCGAGATCAACAATGCATGAGATTGTCAAGATGAATCGTTCACGATAACAATAATAATTATTAAGTAACCAATGTTTATGAAATTGATAATTTTTATTATTATCATAAACATTTACACTGAAAAGTGATATTTACCTGAGTGATTAGATACATTTCGTTCTTTCAGCTATAATACTCTACTATCCTACACTTTCTCCAAGTGTCTCTTAAAGCTCCTCTCTTAAAATGTGCCTAAATGACTCTCTATAATCGTATTAAAATGGAGATCTCTCTAGTCACATTAAAATAGAGATCTCATGAAGTACTTCGCCGCCATTTTTTCTCCACTCAGCGTCAATTTCCCTAGGGAAATAGATTCTTTTGGCCGGTGAGTGGCACTCAAATGGGCGGAAAGACTTTTTGGGCGACAGTCGACTCGGAGAAAAATAAATGAATATTCTTAGAATACGTGTTTCTCTTTCGCACGAAACCCCTTCGTCACACAAGCAACCAGACAGCTCCCATGAATCGAAAATTCCTTCTTTTCAAAGTAACACTTTCCCTTTTCATCAAGAATAACGATGTAGAAACATCCGTAGCTGATGTTTATGAAACAGTTGAATGCGCGATTGACTGTTGCTTCTTGATTGATATTTTAGCCAAGGTGTTTAGAACACGCATCCTCGTAACCACGTATACATTTTATATAAGAATAAAGTTTTCCCAACATTTTGAGTGAGTTGCAAAGTTCCTGTTTAAGTTACAAATGAAGCATTGCAAATTACGTGTAATTCACGACAATCACATAAATACCATACTAAGATATACAAAATTATAAGATAAAAATATATAATTTTTTCTTCGTGTCATAAAAATTAGCAATTAGGGCTTTTTTCACTTTTGTTATTATGGCAGTCTTCTAAAACTGCAAAGCGGTCGCTATGGAGACGAATGTTATTTACATCTACAACAAACTTTTCTTACTATTCCTATTTTACAGATTATCATCATCAGGACCCAAAAGGACCAATTGTCGCGTTGCCACGTCATCTCGGGGAAAATCAATAACATAATAATAACATACAATAACAACATAATAATCAATAACATCAATAATGACACAAATCACCCACACGCAACTCTGACTGCAAAATCTATCTCGTTCCAAATTCAAAAACAAATTGTTTAGCTTTTAACATATGCAATTATACTTCCATCCAAGCAAATGACTACGCAAGATATTCCATATTCAGAACCTATCGAGGTAGAGGGCACCACGAATTCCGTTTTTAAGGATGAATTTCATGAAGACTATGAAAGACTTACCATTATGAAAAACTGTTGATTTAATGTTTACGTTAACTTCACGAAATTGAATTCTAGAGAAATTAATTCTGAAAATGAATCATTAAGCGTTTTTACGAAAAGAGCTACAATATTGCTTGAAACTTAAACGGAGACGGTGTTTATTATTTTTAAAAGGAGGAGAGCGTTTTCCCCATGCAGGTATATACGCCTAGGGAACATGGTAATCCTCATTGAACAAAATTAAAGTTAAAACCGCTGCAATATCGACTAGAATGAAGTAAGTATGAAACTGAGGATCCCTCGCAATATTGGACCGAATAAATTTATGCGAAACGCAATATGCAGTGGATGCAAACTGAATTAGAAAGGACTCATAGGAGGATATCTAGGTCGAAGATGGTAAGTAATTCTTCCCCAGAGGCGAACGTAGGCTCCCGAGGACCACTTTGCATTTTAAATGAGTCGATGGCTTCATCAACAGTTTTACGGCGGTCGCAAACGAGCTTGAGGGCCCCGCTTTAAAGCACTTCCGTGAATACGCCACACGTGTGGGTCTCATTAGACATTTCCAGCCTTCGAAATTTACCGTGCGGATTGGTGTTTCTGAATGCCCTCTAATTTCCGCTTTTTGCACATTAGGGTTCCGCCATCTCGCGGTCTTGAGAGACACTACCATACGTCACGCGCTTTATCGCAGTTGCCACGTTTCCTTCGGGACGTTTTCACGACTGCCGTCTTTACCAAAGGTTGAGAGGCAGTTTAACTAATCTAGCCCTAAATTAAATAGTGCAGTCATTAGCCCACTTACTGGTAAGTTTCTCAAACTCACCACGTTTACCTACATTTTTTTTTCGATATAGAATGAGGCTTACAGGGAAGACACTGAGGAGTGAGGTCGTTTACTTTTGCTTTCCACGCGAGACAATTTATTATTAGAGGATGCTGAACAAGACTAAAAAGTGTAACTGAAGGATGTATTTTACTCTATTCTGTCTAAAAACAAAAAAACAACAAAATTAATAAACAGCAAAAAATACAAAAAAATTACAAAAAGAATAACAATAAAACACAAAAATCGAAAACATAAAATACAAAAAATACAAAAGGACTAGCAATAAACCACGAAAAACAACAACATAATATTCAAAAAATCAATTGATACAACAAGATAAGGCAGCCAGAACCTAAAATATTTATCTATGGTAAACACATTCGGTAAAAAACAATTAACATTAAATATCGAATAGCTGTAATGAGCTGCACAACGTTACAAAAAAATAATGAAAATTACGGTATATTTTCCGCATATAAGTCTTTTATGCGTAGCAATAAAGTGAATTCTTACGTCTTTAATACGGTGGATTACTAGAGAGTACTTATGTTGGGAATGAAGGCGAAAAACAGCTATTCAGAAAGTGAAATATTGAGAGAGAAAATGGAAAGAAATGTGATGCATAAAGGTTTGGTGGAATTCCATTATAAATGAAATGATCAATATAACTTGTAGTTTTCCACATATATATTGTTGGCTTTGCAACCAATGGTTTCGAACTTTCAGTTCATTTCTAAGCCTGACGATGAACTGAAAGTTCGAAACCATTGGTAGCAAAGCCAAAGATATATTTGTGAAAAAGTACAAGTTATATTTATTATTTCATTTGGAAAGAATTGGGGAAAAAACCTGAAAACTTACTAAAAACTGTCAAAATTGGAGACTCAGCTCAAACTGAAATTCCTCGATGGATATTCGAGAAGTCGGCACTTATCCTTAATTTGTTTGAACAGTTTGAGAAAAATAAGAATATCGCATGAGCTATTTTAGGGATCACACTGCAAGATAAGCGATTCGAATCTATTAAGCTGAAAGTATTTAAGGAGCGATCTCAAAAATTGTATTTAAAACTTTTGAAACAGCAGGAAAATATATACTTTTTGTTTGGCCGAATATTCATATAAAATATTTCCCAATACTCTTCCAATCCTGGCTGTGGAATGAGAATTTTTAGCAAAGCTTTCAGCATGATCCTGAGAACTTGGGTTCGAATCCTGGTGTGGCCATCCTTGTTTGACATCGTGTATTTCTTATGCGATTGCATTCCCAATTAACGGTGCAATTGGAAGGGACCGGGGATGCTTCATCAAAGGCAAATGACTTTTTTGTCTACAGTAAAAGCGGTCCTGCTAACATATCTTGATGGATGAAATATTCATCATTTGTCTTTTGGTACGGGATAGAGATAAATGTATCTTTTCTATACTTTTGTCTCAGTCTTGTTCATGGCTGAGAAAGCTAGAGGTATGAATTATGCTTCATCAAAGACGCTTGAGTTTCTTATCTCGCACAGTATAATCGGTCCTGCTAACATATCTTGACGAATTAATTGTTTATAATTTGTCTTTTGGTACGAAATAAAGAAAAATGTATCTTTTATGTACTTTTGTCTCAGTCTTGTTCATGGCTGTGATGATATGAAAGCTACTGAAGTATGAATCATGTTGAATAATGGCATTAATTAAGGTTTCCCTTGTGCAATCACATTTGGAAATTACCAAATGCCACAGAACGTGTGTTTATAATTAACAATGTCCCAAATTACAAAATATTAGCATCTGTTTCAACTAGTCCCAAATAATCTGCAATCCAAAGGAAAAGATCATTTCGGGGAAGTAGCTAAAGTAATATGTTCCAGCTTCATCTGAATTGAAGGAGAAAAGGTCTAAAATAATGCTTTAACCTGACCTAATTTTTAAATACGGTAAATTTTCATCTAAATGGATGGAAATCAGAATTGAGAGACTCAAATGGCTAAACAAAGGAGGGAGCTTAAATTTATAACTCGTTGCCTAGATACCGAGTGCCTAGCAACTTAAATTAAAATCTAGCTCAGAAATGTACCCTAATTACATTTCGGCGACGCAAAAATGTTTCTTCTTGTACATTCGACAAAACAAACGTCTATGAATTTCCAAGACTCGTCTACAACATAATTGCTGGCTCTTTGTAACAAGTTCTTTAGCATCAAAGAACCCTAAAATTTAATAAGAGCGATTAAAAGCGTTTTAATTGAAATCGCAAAGTGATTTTGATCTGTGAAAACTAGGTTGGATGCTATTATCTACGCCCTTATTTATATGCCCGTAGATTACACAGGACCCAAATGAAAAGCACACTTCGCCATTTTGCTAATGGACCAGTTACACCATCTGGAGAAATCGATGTGTGAGTTTGAACTGCCAGATTCCCTTGCCTAAAGAGAATAAACTGCTCCACTAATTAGGGTCCTGCTATAAAAAATTAAGATGTCGAAGCTTTTAAAAAGGTAGAAAGACATACGATTGCGTGATCGAAAATTCAAACGTATGAACGCAGGAGTTTTTTCATGAGTTGGAAGAAAACTGAGAAATCAATGAATTTACTAACCAAGAGCGAGATAACCATGACAAAATAAGTAAGCTATGAAGATAACCAAGCAAACAATTAATCGACTGATTAAAGATAAGGTAACTAAGTTAAAATAAGTAAACAATGAATGAACCAACTGAAGATAAGGAAACTAACCTCAACTAAGTTAACAATGAGGACAATTAAGTGCGTTCGAAAATTCAAATATCATCATTCCGACTTCACCAACGTAGCCTTGGTCGTCCTATGCTTCTTTTCCCTGATGGCTTATATTTTAAAATCTTTCTGGGAATCCTTTCTAGAGGCATGCGATTAACATGCTCTCTCCATCTTTCTTTATAATTTGTTGCTACCTCTGTCACTGGCTGTACTCTTAATTCTACTCTAATTTCATCGTTTTTTATGTGGTCCAGACGTGTACAGCCTTTTACAGATCTAAGAAATTTCATTTCTGATGTTTCTATCTGTCTATAGTCTTTTTTTCTAGGAGCCCAAGCTTCTGATCCATAAAGCAATGTGGGGACAGCCATTACTTTGTAAAATTTTATTTGTGTTTCTTTGGCAGTTTTTCCTTTCAGAGTTCTCCTTATGGTCCCACACATTCTTTGGTAGTTGGTTATCTTATTTAAAATATCTTTATCTTCTTCATAAGTGATATTGCATCCTAAATAATTAAAGTGCGAAACCTGTTCTATTATATTATTATCAATCATTATTTTAGTGCGTATTGGGAACTTTCCTAAAAAGGCCATTGTCTTGGTTTTTTGTACAGAAATTTTTAAGTTGTAATCTTTTGATAACAGATTTAGTTTGTGGACTGCCAATTGTAAGTTATCTTCACTTTCTTGAATTACGACTTGATCATCAGCAAACAGCATTGAACTTAAAAATTGATTTTCTCCTATATGAATTCCTTTTGGTGTAACTTTTCTCTATTCTCGTAAACAATCGTCTATGTATAAGTTAAATAATGTAGGTGACAGAGGACACCCTTGCCTAACACCTTGATTGGTTGTGATTTCCTGTGCTGCGTTTTTGCCAAAACCAGTATCAATTACTATCTTTTCAATATATATATAAATTCAAATATATGAACGCTAACGTTTTCTCACAACTAGGTAGATAACTGAGAAATCAATGAATTAACTAACCAAGATTGAGGTAACCATGGCAAAATAAGTTAACTATGAATTTAACTATGTAAACAATTGATTGACTAAATACAGATAAGGTAACTAAAATATTTTAATATATTTAATTACAAAATTTTTACAAATCCACAACATTTATAGCAAACGAACAAATTTAAAGTTTTAAGTAAAATTTTAATTAAATGTTAATTAAGTAAAGTTGTAATTAAATGTAGGTATTAAAATATTTTAACTGTGTCACTCCACCAAGTATCGCTTGATACCATTAATTTTTAAGGTAACTAAGGAAAAATAAGCAAACAATGTAAAAGAACAAAAGATATGGTAACTACCATAAACAAAGTCAACAGCAATAATAATAATAATATAACAAACAAAGTTAACAACAGCAAAATAAACGATCAATTTTGTATCTCGCAAAAAATGCTCGGAAAGCACCTTTTTGTTCAAAAACTGAGCATTGATCGATTTTGACGCATAAATGTCCGTGTTTCTCTTATAAAACGATCATCTCGAGTAGAGTACGGAAAATTACACTAAAATTTCACTAAAAACACTCCCAAAATTAAATCTTTAACTTTTACAAGTTTAAAACTTTTGTTGTGCGATTCCATGATAAAAGAAGATACGGGCGAATGGTTTAGAGGATTCCTCATCACCTGGTAACCGTAACCAATGTAATTGATTTTACGTGTTTACTAAACATCTTAGTAACGCATTTGCAAATAAATGGTTTACATGTAATTAAGCGGTGGACCATGTAAAATTGCGTACGGAACTGAATTATCACCACATAAATGTCTATGCAAAAATGCGAAATCCGCAAGGAAATATGTGCGAGATGAGGGTTGCCTAACTCATGGGGAATTTAGCCTGCCTGTGTGGTTGACTGAATTTCCAATATAGGAACCCAAATCAATACGGGTGATCAACCCTGCTAAAACGATTCCCATTCAATGAAAAGAAGCTCCTTGGCAACGCTTGATAACGACTCCTCGGTAACCTATTTATCAAAGCAAACCTCGTTTTTCTAAGTTTTGATTGCAATGTGCGATTGTCAGCCTTTTTCATACCAGCAATTGGGTGTCTAATTCACAGAGAGGGTTGATCTCAGAGACGATCTCTTTTAATAGGAGGCCCGTTCGATTCAAACTGCTGATGGTACCCAAAAGGGACGAAAAAACACACGTTTATGATGATGCGAATCTGGCTTCCTTTCCTGCTGATGCACGCCTTTAAAAGAGAAATGGATCAGAAGTTAGTAGGTATAATGAAAATTGCAAAAATGGAGATAAATGAAGAATGGATAGGGAATGGATAAATGGAATTGGAAACCCAACTTAAATCAACGGACAAATTGAATGATATTCTTGAAGAACATTGCCAAATTAGAGATTTTTGGGAATATGAGTGTGGTATGAATGTTTCTTAGAAAGTGTGGTGGTATAAAAAGTCAAACACTGAGACTACTTCGACGAAATAGTCAAAACAATTTCGCCAGTTTCTTAGAGTATGTATTTTACAGGCTAAAAGTGCAGTATTACACTGAATTCTAAATCTTACATGAATTTTCTTTGTCAATAAGATCACTAGCTACCAGAAAGACATGATAGCAATATAATAAAATGTGTACGTAAAATAATTAGGTAAAAGTATTAAAAAGATAAAAATCATCAAATTTTTACGAATAACGAAGTTATTTCTCCGGACTTGTATAACAAGCACTGATTCGCTAACAAATGATTAGGTGAATGCCCATACATGTACAAGTGCAAAAAATACCAAGATATGATGAATTCTGCCATCTTTCTTGTTAAAAAAAATACTTAAGAAATAAATTGGTAGTTTCTATTCATATTGTACAAAGATCTAATGATAAATAGCTTTTCGGCTGACGGAGGAATTCAGAAACGAATTTATCTTCGTTGGCAAGTTAAAATCACTGTACCTCACTGTTTCTACTGAATGACTTTTTTCATACTTAGGAGCAGAATTTTAGAAGTATTATCAACAATGACTTCCATTCTTATCTCTAATAAAGCTTCGACATAAAAAGCTAACGTTGCAGCATTAAAAATAGCAAACATTAAAATTTTGCTGTAAAAAGCTTACGTTGTCTGAATAGAGACGTGAACAATGAAGGCATAACAAAGTTTGGAACTGGAACTGAATGGAGATTGCATAACGCACAACAAAGCGAAACATTTTTGAAACGAAACATCGGTGTTGGTTCAGAATTTTCCATTGTTGACAATAATTTGCATTTTCATTCGGAAAAGTTAACAATGCTGGATTGAACGAGGCCTCCAACGTTCAAAATGAGGAAAATTGAAGGCTAATTGACATTCGAAGCAAAAATGCTTAAAAGTTTGCATTATTGGAATGTAGACGTTCACATTGTTGGCATAGCATTTCACAAAACTGAATGAAGATCGCATATATTATACACCAATACAAGACGTTATAAATTGTTAGCATAAAATATCGCATTCTTTGGCTTAAGAGTTTCCATTGTTGACATAAATTTACATGTTCTGTTTACTAAGGTTTACAATGTTGGACTGAACGAGTCTTGCTTTTAGCGCAAAGAGGATAACAGGGCCTTTTTCGACATTCAAAGCAGCAATTTATGCATGAAGGTTCGCAATGTTGGATCCGTGGTCGAGCATAAAAGCTTACGTTGATAGCTTTCGCGTAGCTCGCAAAGAGGGAAGTAAGAAAAGAATTATTGCTCCGTTGAGGTTATGTTCCTTTCGCCAAAATATAATTCCCGAAATTCCTATATCTGGGAGCAGCCATAGATGTGAAGAGTAGGAAGATATTTAGAAAACAGAGAACGTAGTAGCTTCGGGCGAGGCTGCAATTTTCTGCCGAATTTCAACCTCGAGGGAAAAGAATTTCCATCGCAAAGATCACACAAAAGTTATTTATCAAGCATCAGTTGACTTCACGTATCGAGGGAGACAAAGGAGAAAGTGAAAGTGGGATTGATGAGTGAAAGGCTGAGGCCGATTCCAATATTATCTCTTAGCAACTCTTTGGATTTTCAAGGTGACAATTTTTTCAATTTTTTTTAAATCACCATGGGAAACATTGCTTTAGTCAAACGTTTTAGCAAGTAAAATTTAACTATATTCTTTTAAATCTTCACAAATATCTCACACCTGACAATGACGGAACCCATCATTATAAACTCCATTCAATTTCCTTTCTATCTCTCTCAGGCTTGATTTCTTTTGCGAAATTAATTATTAAGTACATTGCCAATGAAAGCGAGAGAAAAACCGCTGATTGCTATTTTCATCGTTGAATACTGTTTTATTTGAAGTTCGAAATCGGGATACCTTTGAAAAAATACAGGGAAATGTGAAATTTTTCTGTTTCCAACATCCCGTTCCCTTGGTAATCAACGCGATTGTTGAAGCTGAGATAAAACATTCCCCCAATGGATACATGGGGATTTTATGCCTACGTGGATTTAATGGTAAGATTTGATTATGGTCTTTTCCATTTGAAAGGGAACTGCTAAATATAGAAAAATGAAAGAATTACGTTATGAAAGACTTAAAATACAATTAAATTAAATTCGTCACACTTCACGATTTGGTTTAATATATATATTCCATAAAATCGAGATAATTTTTTCACAAATGCGGCTTACAATATGGTCAACGAAACTGAAATTATAGACAAATGAACGTCTCATAATGTGCAAATAAATATGTTCCTGATAATCATCATCATAAATACTCGAATGCATTAAAAATCAATTAATTGAACTGATTGCTCGATTCCCTTCTGGTTTTTGCTCCGGTTTAATTTAACATTAAAATTCGGGAACTTTCCGGGTCCATCCCCGCAACAATCACTGTAGTACCGGTACAAACCGGTTCGCACCTTCATTATCATTTATTAATAAGTATTAACTAATAAAAACAGCCTTTCGGATCTTTTTTCCTGCGTAACAGTTTTTAACATGAAACTCTCATTAAATTTCAGGATTAAATTCGTGGCATCAAAGACAATAAGAAAGATCTTGAACCGGGAATACCGAAAACAAAAAAACAACTGATTCTGGTTTATTTTCATTTTCTAGAATTGTAATTTTTATCTGTTCACACTGCGGCAAATATAAGCTGCGGTTTGATGTCTTCACAGATAAATGAAATCGGTTATTATCACAGCGAATATTTAGAGTAGGCAAGAAGCTAATACACCCCCTGCCACTGGCGGCTCGCGGGGTATCTAAATCTACAAATTATTTTACATCATGAAATTCGAATGCTGAAAACACGCCATTAACACAAGCAGTTTATAAAAGACAAGAACTATAAAACATTTGACCTTACAAAGGCAGGATATAATTCTAGAGGCGTTTGCTTCCTTCAGAAGAAGAACATCGCGCAACGTTGCCAAATCTAGTTTTAAACACAATTTTTCTTTCTTTTAATTGGAGAAATAACCGGAAAACTTCGAGGCACAGCTTCATGAATCGAATCAGGCTTAATTCCATAGTTACCGAAGCAGGAACTTCGCGGTGACGATGGCTCCGGAAGTGGGTTTGGCAACGCCGCCCGGTTTCTCCATGAACGTGGCGATTAGCTCCCTCTTCAAAGGAGAAAGGAACCTATCCGAATGTGGAATGCTCCCTTGAGAGTGATTATCGTTCCATTTGACGAACCACTTCCCCCGCGATATTGCTGCATTTGATAATCGAATTGTCCCTAATTACGTCATCGGGACCCGTGTGATGGATTCTTAAAGGGAAGAGAAATTAAGCTCTTTATCTTCGCCCGTTCACATTAGTCATCCGGCAGTAAACGGGCCCTTTTAAGCTAGCAAAATGACTCCATTTTGTCAATCCCCTGAAATGGGAAAACTCTGGGGTTTTCGTGCTCTCTTGTGAAGTGAGAGGTATTTCAGTTTGAAAGGAAAGTGATGAACGTGATTTCTCGGTTTGAAAGGCTGACTGTGGCACCTGGGACAAGGATTTGAGCCCTGAAGCATTTTCAGCCCGACGGAAAGTCTAGAGAGAATTTGCTCTAGCAAGGAGGCGCTTAAAAACATGAAAGTTTTGGGTTTTCTGAAACTTCCACACTGATTAGGCTTCATCCATAGCATTATGTGATACCAAAGACAAAATTGAAAAAAAATATAAAACCGGGGTGTATCGCGTTAGCTGTAATGACTGTAATTCAACTTATATTGGACAGACTGGAAGGGATTTCCAAACCATATCATGAGAACATGAATACTGTTTTAAAAATCACTCTTCAGCATCCCATTCAGGAATGAACTAGAGGTTTTAATTCGTGCCTTTCCAACAGAGACCGAAACAGGAAACAAGAGAAGGAAGGAACCTATACGCATTTAAATAGCCATTATATATAGCATATTATCATCATCAGAGAAGTAGAAGGGGCACCATAAGGAACAAAATTTAATAAACTTATTTTCATCATCGCATGCTATTTTCGATTTGAAATCACGGAATATTTGATTAAATACATCGTTTTCCGCAAAATTCACGAAGCTAACTTAGTACCTGTTTACGTTGCTGTCAATACAATTTTGGTTGCTAAGATACCATTTTCGACGATTACACCAGTTAAGTTTATTTACATCGCCCGCCGTGTCCGTAACCATGACGGAAACTTAATAATCGATAATTGTAAGAATTTTTCAGTATATTTAGGAATGAATGGCAAATTAATGACATGTTCGACAGAAAAATGCAAAATTATTGCAGGGATGTGACAGATTACAGATTTAGTCACCGAAAAAAATAAGTGATATCCGTTCGTATTTACGTGTTTTAATTAAAAATAAAAAAAGCTTTGCTCTTGAAAATTGAAATATTTAAAGTATTCAAATTTTTTGTTTGTAAGTTAGGTTTCCCGTACGGTTATCTGAGAGAATTGCCTTATTACCAGTCGATAAAAAACGACCAAAGCATGGTTTATATCCGTAAACTTGCGAATAGAACCAACAATTCTGATAACGGGAGACTGGCGAAAATGATGCTATATACTAGATAACAGCTGACGATTTCAATTTCTACTCGTTCACGAGCATTATTTCTGAAAGCACCGCGGGCGATGCAAAAATAATCTAATTCCAATATCCATCCGCTCTCCCAGATATCAACCGTTTCATCTTCAAATTCCATTGGAACGTACCCAAAAGATATGGGTCGCTAGGGGAAACATTGCAGAGATATAATGGCTATTCTATAAACGATTGAAGGAGAATCGACTGCTGGATCAAACTCAGGGACCGAATAAATTTTATTTCAATTGACAGTTTTACAATGTTTTATCTGGAAATCCAGAATGCTCTCATTTCATCGACACATTTTTTACCGACACCCTTTTGATCGACCGCCTTTTGATCGACGACCATTTCATCGATAACCTTTTGATCGACAGCCTTTCGATCGACAACCTTCTGATGGACGACATTTTGGTCGACCATCTTACGATCGACAACTTTTTGATCGACGGCCTTTTGATCGACACCGTTTTGACCGACATCCTTCTGACCGACATATTTTTTACCACAATGTTTTGTACTCTTCGACACCCTAATGGTGAAATCATGTGACCGACATATCGTAATGAGCATTTTTAAACGGTTTAGTGCAGTAGTGTGCATTTAAAACTGTTTTAGCGCAGTAGTTAAAAGAAAAGTAAATTTTTTCTAAAATTTAAAAAAAATTGTTAACGAAGCATCGAATTTTAAGTTATTTTAAGTAACAAGGAATAACAAGTGTGAAAAATAGCAACATGACTGGGACTCGAACCCAGGTCTCCCACTTTCCGGGCAGTTATTCTAACCACTGAACTACCATGCCGCGTCTATCCATTGTGCAAAGTTAACACCTTTACCGTAATTCTTATTTTAAGTAATTGTCGCGTTGTATATGATAATTATAGTTGACTATCAGTCTGACAAATTTATCAACGACACTTTTCCTTAGTTAGAGGTTTAAAAACACTCCGTAAGCCGTCTTTCGGCAAGCGAAACTCGCACCCAGAGACAAACGGGAAGCTCCGGATTACCGATTTTTGGGAAGCCCAATGATCATTTCGGAAGCAACGCTCCCATTCTCGGGGGGTCTCCTTTGTTCCTTTGTGGAGACCCCCCCGGTTTGTCTCTGAGCGCGAGTTCCGATTGCCGAAAGACGGCTTACGGAGTGTTTTTATACCTCTAATTCATATACAGCCGTGTTCCAACCTTCTCTTTTTCTTACGACACTTTTCTTGCTCTTTGATATTTTAATTTCAAGTAATTGATATGTTATTCATTATACACACTACACACATAGTGAAGGAATCACTAAGTCAGGTAGGCTTTTTTCTTTTACCTAGGAAAAGTGGGGTGGACTTCTCTGTACTTTTTGTGTAAATTCATAAGTGTAATGCCAATTTAATTAATCGTCGTTTACAATCACACCACACCACTGTGCGTGAAGAATTTACTTTTATTGTTTATAACATAAAACTATCGAAATTCTCTCTGATAACATCAGTTCCCATTAATTCGGAGAACTATTCTAACAAATTGATTCCGCACCCGAGGAGATAAAGCTGTAGTGCCGTACTGTGCCTTCTCTTTGGAATTTCTGACGATAAAAGTGTCCCCAGTTGCTCTGAAATCGTTCTCAAATTAAACAAAACAGCCTTTCCTTAGAATCACAAACTTAAGCTTAAAAAAATCGGTTATTTTGTCCAAATGGAAGCAGAGTTTTGAATGCGGAAGGTAAAGGTCGATGGATTTGCCTGGAATGGAATTCTGCAGTGGAAATTCAGGGAATCCGGGGAACGTATGCTAGAAAATTTCGGGAGCTGGAACGCGAGCAAACCCACCGAAAACTTTGAAATGCACAAGAATGAAATTGCTTATATTTTCAAAAGCCATCTAATATGTTTATTCCAATAAAATTCGTCAGAGAATAACCCTGGTATAAGATAACGGCGAATTATTAAGTTTAAACCCCTCAGTATATTGGATACCTTTAGCGAATCATCATCGCTACTACCAAGAGGCTCCTTTCACTTCTCTTATGGAATGCTGAGGAACTTTACAAGGGGTAGACGCCTCGAAAAGGAATTATTTGCAATATTCCTTATTTTATTGAACAAAATTACTTTCCACGCAAAACCTAAGTGTTGTATAACTCTCAAGTGTCTCTCAGCCAACTGCGCAAAAATTCAAGGAATAAAGCGTTGAATTTAGATCCTTAGAGTAATCCACTTATAAATATATTATTTTTATCATCATCATCATCGTCATCATCATCATCATCACCGATTTGTCAATAAAGGAGATTAGAAGCTGCGATTTTTAGATAAATTAGAGAAAGTATATTTGTGGAAGACGTATTCGGTATTATGCGAAACCCCTGGTACTTCGGCCGATCCGACAATGAGAGTATAATAGGAGAAATAGATGCGAGGACAAGTCGTTTTAGGGACTCACTCTTTCCGCGAACGACACGCGATAGTAATTAGCTAAAGAGGTAACTCTTACGCTTGGTGTTTACACCATCAGCCACACAGAATGGCGACGAAAAATCAAACTATGACACTTGTATAGTTACATATATGCACAGGACTTTGCATCTTGTGGCATTGGGCTAACTAACCCCGTATTTCATTTAACCCATTAATAAGAGACACGAATACAAAAGAAATTCAAATTCAGCTGCAATCAAGGTAATAATATATCCAAAGAAATATTTACACAAGGGGAATAAAGGAAAACACGATATAAACAGTTATATACCCGGTGTGTGGGTAATACATATACAGGTAGTGCCCAATACATCTCCTTTAAGCATGTAAAACAACACGACCTAAGTTACATTTTCAAAGGATGGAATAACAATCTCATCAACGCCCACTGTATCCATAATTCGCAAATCTCGAAATCTCTTCCGGATCCCCGCTCGAAACCTAAATCCGCGGAAAATGGTCGATCCAAAGCTACGAAAGGAGTCAAATTCATTTCCATGAAAGCGGTCCACAGCCTTTGGGGTTATTCTCAGCTTCCTTCTGGCGAGACGGGGAAACTTTGCGTTCTTGTTTGAATCACGGTACGGAAGGAATAGGATTTATGTCGAGGATGTTTGTTTTAAAGCTTCGGAAAGACATGCTTGATTGCTTTCAAACCGGGCTTGGGCGATGTGTTTGTATTTGCAGGTATTAGAGGAAATGTTCTTAGGCTGATAAACGCGGAATTACGCTTAGAATGTGTGAATAAGGTAGATGGAAGAGCTAAGCTCGCATAGGACCTTCCGAGGTCTAGGAAATTAAATTTTTAACTTTTTTCCAGGTTCATTTGCTGCTTTTGTTTAAAAGGATACAAAAAATATTATTTCTTTGTTTAATATAATGATAAATTCATTTTCTGCAAATGATTTTCCTGTTCGACAATCAACAATCAACTCAACAATCGATTCTGCAATTCAGCAAATACAACAGCAAAATTCAACAATATATCAAACAATCAAATTCAACACGCAACGCAAAAGCAGTCTTTCTTCGTAGCTAACAGAAATACGTGCGGCCGTAGAACAGGGATAGATTTTTCTGTTTGACAATCAACAATTAATTCAACAATCAAGCTCAACACTAAGCACAAAAAGTCTTTCTATGCATCAAAAGAAACACGTGCGTCATAAAAATGAAGACAGACTTTTCCAAGCATGTCTTAGATTCTTATAGAACAAAAGATTAATTACCTGATTAAATTCTAATGAATATACTCCGTCTGCAAAAGCTTTAGTTAAGACCTACCATTATATCAACAACTCAACCTACCTTAGCAACGTTGTAAGCAAAAATATTAGCCTAAGCTATGCCATCTATACTCCTCAATTCGATGGGTTCTCGTTTTCTTAGATTAATCCACCTATTGATAAGCTATGAGGTCTACGACCTTGATCAAGACCCGGTTTTTATCTACAATCATTCAAATCTACCTTCCTATACATCCAACTCCATTGAAAGAGAAAAGGAATGAATGCAGAGACCATTACAGAAATGAATTAAAACAGGCTAAAACGAATTGCATGCTTTGATTTCGTTAAACCCGGGATTTTGTTACATCCAAACCACAGCATATTTTGCCGCTGTGCATTCACGCAGCAAAACGTTAAAAATTTACCATCACACAGCACAACATAACCTCCTTCCGGATACCGGTTATAATTCGTGTGAGAGTAAGAAGTTTAAAGCGTGAAACAGCTACGAATAGGTCCACTTACAATCGATCAAGTGTCGAAATTCTCAAGTTCAAGAAAACTAATCTTAATTTTCCGAATCATCTTCACGTGAGAGACTGAATAACGAATCGATTGAAGTTTTTGAAGCTCGAAACTGCTTAAAATTCTGGCTTCTATTCGATAAAGGTTTGAAACTTGAAATTCCGTGACCTAATTACGAAAAGAGCAGCTATTCCTCATCCTCACCATGTCACGGAGATTAATGTTTCCAAGGTCATCGAGATATGTGGTGGATTAAAAATTACAGCTGCTTTAATTTTCAATCTGGTATGTGTAATCGAGTTTTCCAACTGGTTCCATAAGCTCAGTGAGAATGCTGAAAATTGAAAAAACGCAAAGAAGACATAGAGTAGCAGAATGAAGATGTTCTGTGCGGTTTTCAGGACATTTACCTTTCGTTCGAATGCTAAAATAGAACCTATTATGTTTAGCATTGTTAATAGAAATACGCGATTGTTGCGTTCTTTAAAGAGAAGTCCTATTGTAAGGATGAGCTTCTTCTTGAAGTAACAATACATTATGTAAATTGATAAATGTACTTGAAAGAGAATTGCTGCGGTACAATTGGCAGCAATCTTGCCATCGTATCAGTTGTATGTATAAAATAATTTGCAACAATGTACCACGTAAATTCTTACAATATACTTCAAAAAGTAATGCATTACAATCCACACCAATTGCATCAATGTAACAACTGTATGCATATTACATAATTGTAACAATGATCGGGAGATTGTAACAATACACCTCAAAGAGAAGTGGATGGTTGCCATTCGCAACAATCGTATCAATATAACAATTGTTACTATGTTATTAATTGTAACAACGTTCGTGAGTTCGTAACAATGCACATTAAGGAAAAGGATTAAGGTTTCAATTTTTATTAAAGTAAGAACTTTGTTTTTGAGATCGATTAACAAAATTAAAAGTAGCGAACGATATAAGGATAAAAATTTTTGAAAATTAAGAATGATTGTTGCCCTTCATGTACCGCTAATTAAAAATGCCGAGAGAGTTGATATACAAAATAGCCGAAAGAAAAAAAGACGAAAAGTTAACACAGGGAGAGCGAAGAAAAAACGCAGAAATCAGTCCAAGTAATTAACACCGAAAAAAATTCAAAACCGCGAGTAAAAAGTCAAGCCGCAGGACATAGTTGCCTCAAGGCTGCCAAGCAACAGATGAAGTTGACTGAGCAGTTGGATTACGTAATCGTGACGTATTATGCAACCTTTAGAGCGCGTCTCTCGCATGCATTCGTCTAATAATCTTGAGAACTTTGCGTCGGCAGAACATTAATGGAAGTTTTCGCGAAACCACTAAACTTCTCCCCCTCCTTGAAGGTGGCGGAGCATCAGAAGTTCCGGAGACGAAGTTCTAACAAGGGATCATCCCCTGGCGGAGTCCAACGATTTCTCTTCATCGCGGTCATACCCCTTGAATATGATACCCACATCCACCATTTCTTGCACGCCTCGGAGACGGATTGCTTTGTTTTAATTGAAATTTGGTTCAAAAATTAACCTTTGCAACATGTTTTAATCAGGTTAGTAGGGCGGCGAAGTTGCTTTGATGGGTACATTAAAGACTGCCTTTTCTCGTGCTTAAAGTATTCTCCTTTCAGCAACTGTCGACACAGTTACACAAAAGAAACTATTGATTAAAAGAGAAAGAGATTAATCTTGACGAAAAAATTGTCTACAAAATTTGGAACCAGCACTTCTGACCGACACTCCCTTGCCAAACATCCATTTGACCTACACTAACTTGGCCAACACCCTTTGCCATAGGCCCACTTTACCGATACTTACTTAGACGATACCCCCTTGCCAAACACCAATTTGATTGACACCCCATTTGAACGACACAAATTGACCGACAATTCTTCCGAGATATGTATACTTAAAACATCCATATTTTGACAATAATTATTAACTTAAAAAGCAGTTTCTTAAATATTTTAAGCTGTCGATTATTTATTTTAACTTTAATCGTTTTTTTAAACAGCTGTTCACTTCTTTTCCGTATATTTTACAGTACTTAAAACCAAATTTATTCGGAGGTGAAATGCAAACTGTGAAACTAACGATGCAATTAAAAGGTTTAATAAATTAAAGTAATTCGTTTGAAGACGCAAAATATAACTTCTGAGCATACACATTATTAACCGGTCTACAGGGAAACGGAAATGTGGTTCAGTGGCGAGGTTTAACTGAAAATATAATATAATAAAATGCCAATGGTCCTGAAGAGAAAGGTCTTCAACCACTGCATACTACCAGTTTTGACATACGGAGGTGAAACATGGGTGTTAAACGCAGCAATAACCCAGCGACTTCAGACTACACAAAGAAGTATGGAACGATGTATGCTTGGAATCACAAGAAGAGACAGGAAACGCAACACCTGGGTTAGGAAGATAACAGGAGTGACAGACATCATAGATAAGGTAAGATCACTGAAATGGATGTGGGCAGGCCATGTTGCAAGGAGAAACGACAACCGATGGACATCAGCAGTGCTGAACTGGATACCAAGAGACGTAAAGAGACCAAGAAGAAGACCAATGGACCGATTGAACAGAGACATCATTCTGTATTTAGGGGTAACATGGCAACGAGAGGCTCAGAATAGAGAGAAATGGAAAGCGCTTGGAGAGGCCTACATCCGACGTCGGATTGAAAATGGCTGATGATGATATATATTGTTTTTAAGTATGTAACACTACAACAATAATATATACAAATGCGGACACTACAATATTTGTTTCTGCTCCTACAATTCGGGAGGTAACACATGCATTAACTCTGTGAGGTGCCAAGTATACGCGCGAGACTCATTTCAGAGATAACGAGGGAGTGATTTCAGAGCCAGAGTGGGAGTCTGAGGCACGTAATGAGGGCAACTCTTGAGAGAATAAGCGACCGTTTTCATAGCTGACAAAGTGAAGGCTGAGTTGGGGATTATTCAAGGTCAAATGCACACTAGTTTAGGAGTTGAAATAGATTTGGGAGCCTTTGCTGGGGTGCCGTAAGTTTCCAGATACAGCGTGTGTGCAGGATAAGAGAGGATTGAATATGGAAAAAAATTAAACATAAGTTAATCCTTAAAAATTATAACCTAATTTTTCATTTAAATTCCATTTACATTGTTCACATTCCATTTATTTCACGGTATACCACCTCACGGACTTTATCGAACAATCTTAAAGCTTGCCGTAATCATTTCTATCCAAGTCAAAATTTATCATTCAAATTTTAGGTTTCTCCTGATTGCCAACGCTTGCTTTCAAATCCCTGTGTACCAACATTGAATATACGTTCAGATTTTCAAAATGATTTAAAGTATATTTTATAAAGTTTATTTTTATTTTCAAAATGATTTAAAATAAACCCAACAATATATGCAAACACAAAGGAATTACTAATGCAGCAATAACACAAATTCAAAAATAAACACGAACACATCAACAGCACCCCCTGCCACACGCCGAAGGGTATCTTGTAGAGTATTTATGCTGATGGAGAAACACAAACATAAGGATGAACTCAACATGGTAATAAAATTAAACTCAAAAATAAACACCAACATCGCCATTGTTACGGCAACCATGAAAACCGATTTCATTGTTGTATCTAATTGTTGACAGGATTGTATTATTAAATAATATAAATGATTGTAGTACTAAATAATAATAGCTTATATAATTAAATTATATAATTGAAATTATATGAAATGCAACGATTTCGTAATAATAATAATAATAACAAAAACAACAACAATAATGATGATGATGATGATAATAATAGTCATAATTCAGACGTGATTGAGACTATAACTCTGCTCTTCCATCTAATCCATCGTAATTTTTTACAGATATTAATTCAATCGGCAATCAACATGACCGATATATTATTTTCGATATCTCGATACCATTATAGATTGATACATTAATCGATTTATCCATCGAGATCGATTAATGGAAAAATTTTTAGATCAATGTCTATATGTATAAATATATGTATGTGTGTACGTGAGTATAAACTTTAGATCGAGTAAAATAAATAACGATTTATAGGTCAAGACTGATACATATGTATGTGGTAATTCGCATTGAGACAAACTTTCGAGATGACCTTGTAAAATGGGGCGGAAAACAGATCATCGAGGGGTAAAGAAAAGGCGCCAAGGGAGTACTACACGACAGAATCCTTAAGAGACCAGGTCCCACCTGCAGAACGAGGAAAAAACTTAGCAAAACATCCTCAATTTCCACTTTAAGAAGAAAAGAGTCCGGAAGAGCGGTTGAGGTAAAATACCCTTGAAGAAGAAAAGTGTCGTAAATATCTCTTTCGGATATATTTGTATGCCGAGGCGCATTTAACCGTTCCTTCTACGGAAACACTTCGGAACCGAATTTACGTAAAAGTTTGAAACTGGAGGTTCGAATGCCGGTAAGTTTTAGGCATCGACTGAGTTCTTACGACGACTGACGACTGTATTTCTTCCGATGGGTATGTATTCCTCAATATACCTTTTCTCGAAGTCTACCCACTTGCAGTATCCATCTTTCTTAATACGAAACATTTTGCTGTACTTTGAAGTGGTCTATGTATTTTACTTCGATATGTAGATCGAGACATCGAACACGTTTTGTTGAATATTATTAACCATCGATTTTTAAGAAATGTTTCGCCTTCGTGAAACATGATTGTGCCAAAAATGGTGTTAAAAATGCAAAATTCTGCGCCAACCCAGTTATACGAAATTTCAAAGAAGTTTTTTCATTGTTCTTTTCTGAATTTGCAGATCAAAGAAATGATAATGATAAATAATAACGACGAAAAATCAATAGTGGTAAAAATTTAACAACAAAATGTTAACTTTATTCTCGCGTAAATATATTGCGTAATTGCGTAAGAATAAGATTTCGCGTAATATTTTGAATGAATTCGAACGCGGGGCTGTATGTTTAACTATACAACCAATCAATTCACAGCTAAGTGATAACGTTTTCATATTCTTTAGTGTAAACCTGCTTTCTGCTCTAGGGCAATTGATTGATTGATTTCATCACTCAATCAATTTCTCCTTTATTATTGAAAGAAAATCACATTTCCAGATAGGACTTTGATGAGATTCTTCGACATTAATTCCCTCGCTTTTTTCTACTATATTTTTTAACCACTATTGATTTCAACTATCCCAAACTTCATTTGTTTCCATTCGAATTCCAGCATTTCCGCTAGAGCACCCAAACTCATTCTATTGACTTGTCGCTCACTGTATTTTTTAATTTCACACATTCCTGGTAAAAACGCTATTTAGTATTGTAACATATTCCTACTACATGCAGGCCTCCTCCTGTTGTTTAATTTTGTTGCCAATAGAGCTGCTGTTTTACAACTACAAATACATTTATTTACTACTTTGGGACTGTTTATTTGTTGCTATGGAATTGTTGATTTCTTAAGGACTGTTTCTTTTCTGCTGCTGAGCTGTTTATTTATCGCTGTAGAACTCTTAATTTGTTGCTGTGGAACTATTTATTTCTATGGAACTGTTTATTTGTAGCTACGGAGCTGTTTATTCGTTGTTAGGGAATTATTTTTTTGCTATGGAACTATTTATTTCCATGGAACTGTTAATTTACTGCCACGGAGCTCTTTATTTGTCGCTATTCAACTGTTTACTTGCTGCTACTGAACTGTTTATTACTATGGAACTGTTTATTAGCGGCGGATCTATTTATTTGTTGGTATGGAACCGCTTATTTCTAATTAACTGTTTGTTTGCCGCTACGGAGCTGTTTATCCGTCACTATAAAACTGTTCGTTTGTTTCTACGTCACCGATTACTTTGAAGATGCGTTTCTCTTTACAGATTGTAAATACAGCCCTGATTTACGCCTGCGATGCTCTACTGAATACAACCACGAATAGCTTTTTGAGAGTTACACAACCGCTGACGTAAAATTCATTCCCTCGAACTGCTGATATCACGCTACCACCAGACAGCTGCCTAATGGCATAATTTAAATAATAACTATATGGTGATGGTAATAACAATATGGTGGTAATGTGGCGCATCATACCAAGCATAAAAATGCCAGTGAGCAATATTATCACGTCATAAATATCATCATTCCAAGCATAAAAATGCCAGTGAGCGATATTACAATCATTCCGCCTTTTTCTTCCGACGGCTGAGCATGAAAATCGACAAACGCATCTCGAGCGTGAGAAGGATTTGATTCGCAATAGTCATCAATCCTGCCTTCGTTTGGTCGCCAACAGGCCAATCATCTCCGAAACGTGCCAAGGTAATATCGCCCACGCCGGAAAGTCCCTGAATATTAAACGAACTTCTCAGGGGATAATGAGACACAGAAAAAAAAAGTGAAAAGGTTAGAAAAAGAGATGGGCTGATTGAGAGGAGTCGGAACTTTTTCAACGGGGAACGGAGGAGAAAAAGCTCTTTTTCACATCTGAAAGAAGCAGTCGAGACTCTGTGCCGAGGACGTGAAGCGTCGCCGACGAATGGAAAGTGTTCGGGATGAGGAAACACTCTGGAGGAGAAGGGGAGGCTCCTTCTCAGTGGAATGTTCTGCGAGAGCAGTCCCCTTAAGAGACAGGCGTGAAATAAGCTGCATAAAATTTGAATGAGGAAGAGATGCTACGGAGAACGGTTGCCGGGTAACGTGACGCAAATAAACAAAACCGTGGTGCTCGAAATAGAGATAAGAGCGCTAAGTTTATTTATGTACGACGAAATAAGTCTTACGTAATATTGAATTACTGTAGATTCGGGCTGAATAGGAAATACAATTCCAAGAAAATCTAATCCCCAGAAAGCTTGGAATAATTTCTCCAGAAAGCTTGGAATAAGAATTTAAGTTATTCAAATTACACTGTAACTAGGCAGTTATTAGGGCTACATTTAAAACTATGTTTTATTCAGTGCTATACTTATAGTCTAATAAGGAAACAAAATTTCTCTACTGTTAGATAGATAAAGACTTCCATAATAACTAATAAATAGCTCAATAGTAATCAAAGATATTTTATATAATAAATTATATATTTATATATTATTT
>KZ308158.1:1606465-1627323 GCA_000376725.2 Ladona fulva
TCCCGAATGGCTTGGAGAAATGTTCTGCCGGGATAGCTCAACGGACAGAGCACCCGACCGGCAATTGGGAGACCCGGGTTCGATTCCCGGTCCCGTCAGACTTTTTTCAAGTCCATTCTTCCTTGGGACTGTTCTAGGAAGTTCAGCCTTTGATTCTTATCTGTATAACGGTACAAAATCCGAAGAATGGTTGAATTCCAGTAAGTGCTTAGCGAAATGAGATTGGGAGGACTTATTTGATCATGACGTATTTCCACAAGACATCGCCAGCGACTGTGAATTATATTAATAATTTCATAATTGGGTTTCGTGATAAGGATAACAAGGTTTCCTTGTTTTGAGTTTTCAAAAGGTGACGTATCCATGGAGACGAACATTGATGGGTCTTTAAAATTCACGTCAGTGAGACCAGTAAAATCGCCATTCAGTTTCAAGAAAGCACAAAAGATAGCGAAATATGTGTCCCAATCATATCACCGTAATTTCGCCATTAGAAATAATGATAAAAAAGATTTTCTTCCAGGAGTACCAACTTACTAAAAACATAAATAAACTAATTTAAAAAAGAAGGCAAAATCAATTCTGAAAGTTTCTGAAAGGGAGATAATATTCTGAGAGGAAATCATCTTAAAAAAGGAAATATAAACTTACTTATTATCGGACGCCCTCGACAAATTCCAGCCTTCCTTCGATCCGGGGAAAGTTTGTATTTTTACGCCTCTCTTAGAAACCGCACTCCTAGGAAATGACACTGGGAGGGCGAAAACCACTTTCCCGGAAGCAATAATACCTTTTAAAGCGCCTTATTTATCGATCACTGAAACGGGATAATTTCTCGAACGAAATAACTCCGAGAATGTTTCAAAGCGAGAACGCGATAAAGGGAATTGAAGGAAGCGATAGAAAAAGAAGGCAGGCGAGCGTGTGGAGAATAAATTCCGGGGTCGTCAAATAATGCATGAGAGAGGGCTAGAAAAAGAAAGAAAGAAAAGGAAAAGGTGAACGGGAAGGAAAAAGAGAACAAGACAAGAGGAAATGAAACGGGTAGAAAGGATGCGAATTGATAAGTAAATGCAAGGACGGAGAAAAAAGAGAAAATTTGTACATCGCTGAAATATTTGTAAATCAACGTTAAATCAGCAAAACAGGGAAAATCTGTGAAATGATGAAAAATCGGTAAACAATGAGCTACCTGAATAATGAAGTACAATTTGAAATAAAATAAACAATTTTCAAAACAACCAACAATGTTTACAACAATGAACAGTATGTAAAATAACAAACGATATGTTAAAAGTTGACCATGTGTTAAACGATTCCTGAGAAAAATGAGATCAGTTTTCGTTTTTGTAATGATAAAAGGGAAAAAATCAAATATGTGACTCATTTTCAATAATAATACCGAGCACTGGAAGATTTATGCCCGTTCTATTGTTGAGGACTCAGGGTATTATTGCTGCTAAATTTCACGATCACGCCTACATTCAATCAAATCGTGATCCTTTGATAAATGCATTGATGCTCACTAAACTCGGAAATATTCAACGTCCACGAACAAATATTATACGAGTGAGATTGCCTTCGTCATATTTTTATTTACCTCACTAAAATAGCAGAGATTTTATAGATACATTTTCAGCAAAGTTTTACAACAGCTCATATTGGTTTAACTTTAAATCGATTTTGGAATTTAGACTTGAATCGAACTGTACCATTATGACAGCTCCTAAAAACCCAGAAACACACTGAACCTGGAATTCTCAGTTTCAGCTCAGTCCGTGATTTTTGGAATGCCCATACGCCCGTTTCCTACCGGAAACTCCTGCTTCTGAACCTTCCATCCCATCCCGACAGTCTGAAATTCTTTTTCCCCTTTTTCACTGCATTTTCCGCTAAAATTCAAATCTGCCAAATTTGAGAAAAGGACTGCGCAGTCATCAGCCCGACAGAAGGTTTCAACCTATTATCTACCGGAAACTCTGGAGAATAAACGAGGCTTACAATACATGATGAGGAGTGAGGTAATTTGCCGCAACGTTTCTCGTCCACTCCGAACGGTATAAATGGAAAAATAAAATGAATTTCAATTGAACAAGCAGGTTGCCATGGGATCATACTATAATGGTTATCATGGTAAGAATCGACAAACGCATTATTGCGATGACAATGTTCATTGTTGATACCGAATTCGCCGAAAAGCAAGGGTGATCAACGTAGAGTAAACATAGTAGTAGTAGCGGGATTTTTTAAAAGTGCTTCATCAGCTGAGGTTATTTTGTTCAAAAAGACCCCAACCGAGAATCGAACACCGATTTGGCAAAAAACGAACGCACTGCCCACTTAGCCCTCTGGGTGATATCTACTTGACGAACCTCAGATTAAACGCAGGAAATAGAAAGCTTTCTTCTTCTTCACTTAGAAATATATGTTTTTCTGTACACTGAACCTG
Source organism: Ladona fulva (assembly GCA_000376725.2). NCBI lineage: Eukaryota > Metazoa > Arthropoda > Insecta > Odonata > Libellulidae > Ladona > Ladona fulva. The sequence goes on from KZ308158.1 coordinate 1,608,915, forward strand.
AAGAATATTTTTTAAACATCCCTTCTATCAAGCTATGTTTACAGATGGGTTAGTAAATAGTAATAATTGTTATATAAACAATAATAATAGGTTAGTAAATAGTTATTATACATATATACATACATTTAGGATCAATCAAAAGCCATTATCTGTTTCAATGATGCCTATTCTTTTAAACCCATAAATAAAGTGCGTTCAGACAATATATTCACTCGTAATTTCCATTGAGCAATTGTTTTCAAACAATTGTAGTCAAGGCATTGTTGGTGAGCAATTGTTAGCCATCAGTTGTCCTTAATCCATCCTAGTCAAGTTTCGTCGATTCTAAAGAGTAAATTGGGGAATCAATTAGAGTTGAAGCAGAGCTAAAACATTTTATTACTAATGTAATTCAAAAAACAGCTAAAATACCGGAAAGTGTGTTCCAGGGGGCAGATTCTAGATTTCCAGAGGGAGACACATGACATACATGCGGGAAAGTAACTATTTGTAGCATATCCTTTGGAGTAAATACATTCTTCATATTCAACCAGTTTACGATAATTGTATTCAATAGCGAAAATAGAGACTTTTGAGGCGCCTTGCGATTTCCGTCCCTCGTAATCCGCAAGCCAAACCCGCCCATTTCGCAAAGCGCCCCAGATTCGCATATCGATTGGATATCCGAGAGCCGAAAGGGAATTACGGGGAGGATACGAGGGATCAATCAAAATGAGAAACTCAAAAAAAAAAAAGGAAGAGGAAGATGAAACAGGCAGAGCTCCTCTCCAGCCATGCGGAGATGAGGAAACTTAAAACGAAAGGGTTTTTTTGGTACGGGAAAGAGAAAAATAGGTCATGAGCACCACCACATCTGTTGCATGCAAAGTTCAAGGCCCGTTTCCCTTTGGCAGAGCTAGGTATGAATATTTAAGCGCAAAGTCATGAACGGGAAAAAAAAAACTTGAGTGGAGAAACACTGTAAGGAAAACTTCATTGAAGGATGGGAAAATTTCGCCGAAATGGTGCTAAAAATGCAGGATATTTCGCGGACGAAATTTCCATCACGTCGAAGCGAACTGCGAGGAATTGGGTCCATTACTGGAGTAAGTCCGATGCTATAGTAAAATCATTGCAATTGTCATCCGCTTACGAGTTTCACTTCCGCAGAGTTTGGGGAACTTTCCGGGAACCGTCCCTCGGTCCAAAAGTCATTATCTATTCTTTAAAGTCTCTAAGTGTCCATTACTGCCCTGGGTGGCGTTGTGGAAACCGTTCTGACATAGTGACTGAGAGGTACCGGGTTTGAATCGCTGTCAGGACATTGTTGTTTTGGTTCGTGAAAGTATTTATTCTACGAATGGTGAACTTTGACTAAAATACGCCCAATAAATGACGAAATTGTCACTATTATTAAATAATTAAATAAAGCCGAAATTGTTGTCATTCTTTTTATTGCTGTAGGTATTTTCGTTAGTCTTGTTTTTATTGTTGCTTTCGTTTTTCTTACTTTAGTTGTTATTATTATCATCATTATTATTACATAATTAAATGAAGGCGAACTGTTGACATTGTTGTTGTGGCTGGTTTTATTGTTGTTATTTTCGTTAGTCTTGTTTTATTTGTTGCATTAGTGTTTGTTAATATTGTTATTATTATTACATAACTAAATTCGTACTTTTGCCATTGTTGTTATTGCTGTTTTGATTGTGATGTTATTTTCGTTGTTCTAGTTTTTGGTGTCGTTCTCGTTTTTGTTGCTATAGTTATTATTATTGTTATTACCATTATTATCATTAGAATCGTAGTAGTGTTGATTTTAAAAAGGCTCCGACAACTGAGGTCATTCCTCACATATAGACCCCCACAGGAAATCGCATCGGGATTACTTTCACCAAAGGCGAACTCGCTACCAACTTAGCTATCCCTCTATTTCATGTATCTCAAATTATCAATTAATGTATTAGTAAATAGAAAGCTTCTTCTTTACATAGGCTACCCAGAATTCACCATTTTTTCTGAAAGGATAGGAATTTTTTTAAACCCGTTCAGTCGTAAATATATTTGTGCAGGGAATTTTTCGAAGCCCTTTTAGTTGCTGCAAATACATTTTTGCATATGTGTAGAAAGCAATTACTGCATTAATTGTCAACTTTGAGTAATGTTGAAATATTTTCATGGCAACAAACGAAAAATGATTTTATTTGTAGAATTTTTAGCTGGTTTTGGAGCCAGGCATCACCTTCCAATCGAGCACCTCGAGGATCAGGGGGAGTGCCTCTCGCCTGGGCAAGAAATACTCTCCTTGTAGCCTATAGAAACTCTCCACCGCGGAGTGCTGACTGATTAGTCAGCTACCATTGCGGGAATTCTTCCTGCTTAATCGAGAATGACTGAAGGAGTGCTCCTGATTGGCACACTGGTGTGAAATGAATCCTATTTGCTAGTATTCGTCGTCATATAATATTACCTGATCTTAAATTTTCATTTTAATTTGAGAATCTATTTGCACCCGACTCGGTCCGACTTATGGTCAGCCTAGATAAAAAACACACTTTTTATGATCCTCGTTGCTATGGATCTGTTTATTTACATTCCTAAGGAACAATTCATTTTCGTCGAAAGACACGAAGACTTAAGCTCTATTTTCCTCTTACGACTGGTAAGTTAGCGGTGTTTAAATCATTCAATAACTACAGTTTATCTTAAATATCTTAGATTCAAAAAAATTTCGTATGACCATGCATATCAAAAAATGTTTCCAAAGCTGGGTCTTTAAAGCTATCATCGTACATTAATTTAAAGAAAAATATCATAAAACCGTTATCTTTACAGTGAACACCTTTTGCGCATAAAAGAAAGTTTTCTGAGTATAAAACTCAACGCTAACTACAAAAGACTACATTAATGCTATAATAATAATGATGATGATGATAATGGTATATACTATTTAATACAGATACAACAATATTTACTATTGAAGTTTCGCGTTCTTTGATGATTTGCACAAGCCATTTGGCATAAATTAACTCAAGCACAGCGTGAATTCCAGCCGCTAGCATTGCGTTAGGCACCGACGCCAACCGCGCTGGAAAATGGCAATCAAGCTCTTCAAACCCGCGACCTTATCAATGGCAGCCAACCGTAGAAACATCCCCGCGATCGTGAAGAGCATTCAAATAGCTAATGGAATAGCTGCAGTTGATTAAAACCAGAAATGTATCCGCAATTACGTAGAATTACATGTAAAACCTTGCTTGTAATTTGTGAAACAATAACTCACTGTTGCTATGGATATTATACGGAAAGTATTACTTGTTCAACTCACCAATGGAAACAATATGGCAGTAAGAGAGATGACTTTTGAGTCAGGGTATATAATGTAGTCAGATCATATTTTTTTATGATTTTATTTTCTTTACGGAACCCTGGGTATTTTTGCTCGTTATCAGTGATAATTGACGAAGCATAACCTTATAGATAAGCTCACGGATATCATAGTTGGTAGCACGTTCGCCTTCAGGGAATGATCCGCGGTAATCAGGTAGAGAGATGCGGGGTACATCCCTCATAAGAATACCAAGTTTACTTTTTCTTCATTACCTCATTAATATAGGGGAATATTAGTGATATTTTACGTCATTCTGAAAATTGGTTCTGCAGCCGTAACTGGGTTATAACAAGAACTAAAGGCATTGCAAATCGCATTGCGCTTGCGGAACAGAATTTCGCAAAATCTTCCGTAAAATTTTGAACTTTTTACCGACGTTTCCATGACGACCAGGCCAATAGTGAGTGTTGTAATTGATTGATACATGCAAACGATTATTGTAATATGATTTCATTGTTTACTTTGATCTCCTTGTTTTCTCTCTTTTCAGTTTTGCTATCCAACTATTCCCAAAAAATCTACCAAGCTAATTAACTCTTGTTGAAATCGGTTAATTAATGATTTATCTACATGAATTTTAGTAAGATTAAGGTTTTAAACCGACGTTTCCATGACGACCGGGCCAATTGTGATTGTTGTAATTGATTGATTTGTGTAAGCGATTGTTGTAATATAATCTAATTTTTTACTTTGACCTCCGTATTTTCTCCCTTTTCAGTATTGCCATCGGATTATCCCAAAATAATCTACTGAGGTAATTAACGCTTGTTGAAATCGGTTTATTAAGGATATAGCTACATGACTAATAATTCAATGTAGTTTTTCTAATGTTGCGACGTGTCCATGACGACCATGACCATAAAAATGAGATTAAACTGCAATAATCACTCCGAAGCTGTCAGAGCGAATTGACAATCAATCTTTCGCTCCCTGCTGCATCACTCGTCTATCACCACGCTACTGAACTAGACTCGGTGAGCATGCGTAGAACCGTTTAGGATCAGCCACCATGACGCCTATTTCACGTGAAGGTGACAACCTCGTCACTATAGTAACCTTGACTCATACCATTACCTTTTTCTCTCCATTGAGTAAGACAAGTTCTTGAACAGCGAAACTAAGGAGTGCCGTGACCAGACGTACATATCCCATTCAAGGGTACAATACCCTAACTAATGCGTTAAATGTATGCGAATACCCCTCCCATAAAATTTTAAATAGGGTAAAAAAAATAGTTTATTTTAGCGTTTCGGAATACATATTCTCTGCCTAGTATCCTTCAATCCAAAAGCCATCTATGGAGACCACATTAATCAGGATAAATTGATTTGAGCAAGCTCTACATTTTACCATAATCAAATTTTACAATAAGAGGAAATTTAACATAATGCAACCTTTGAGTTTCCGCAGACTTCATTTTCTACTAGTTTCGTCTGCAAAGTAGATATCTTCAGAGTACTTTTAAACAATAGTAGTTGTCAATGAAAATAATTCTGTGGAAATACATTGATTTTTCTCATTTGTAATCCATAAACAGAAGGAATGTTGATAAATTATTAGCCCAATGATTGTTATACAATACATGGCAAATTTTCAAATTCAGCTCTAGATATCTGGAGCTAATTCTCAACCATGTTATCAATATTCAGCTCAAAAATTGATTGCATATAATTAACATAATAGCAGGTTCATGTACCATAAAATTCCACACTTGACACTGGTTTCTTTATTTGTAAATTAAACATCTTTTGCCTTTCCCTTGTATCCTATCCTCAATTACTTTCTGCAGCAATCCCTCTCCTCTTAATATCTGACCCACCCATTATTTCTGTCAACGTTTGAATACTTCAATTAAAATCATCTCCTCCCTGAAAGTCTCTGTTTTTATATCAACCCAACATACTTTTTTCTATTCTACTCCACACCCACATCTCAAAAGTCCTCAATATTTTAATGACCTATTTTATAAAGGTCCATGTTTCACACCCTCACATCAAAACACTCCAAACCAAGGATTTCTGCCAATCTTTTCCTGATTATTTTTGCTAATCTTCATTTCATCAGTTCCCTTTGCTTCATGAAAGCTTCTTTTACTAGTGTACATACCTTCCACCATAAGAAAAAAAATTCGACCAAGCAGTTTTGATTCATCTGATCCAGTTTTTCCCATCAACCATAGCCATTAATTAAGCTTTCCTCTGTAAGGATTTTTATTGACCTCAGTTTTCCAGCATTTACTTTCCTTGCTTTACTCCCTTACTCTATTATTTAGCTATTTTTCAGATCAACTGCTTAAGGCCCATTTTAATTCTTGTAGACACTCAAAACTAGCACCTTTTAATTGGACCATTTAAACGGTATGGGAACTTTCTCATAGACCAACTGTTACTCACGAAAGATTAATAAGAATTTCATTTATGTCTCCAATACTTAACCAACATTCTTGGTTGAATTTCTGACCATAAAGAAATCAGGTTCAGTAACAACTCCCATTTTTTTGTCTTTTCATGCTTTCGTCTTTCAGTTCCGAGGCCCAGTTATTACTTCAACTACTAGCCCACGGCTTTTTGTGAGCAAATAGTATTTAATTTTGCATCGCATCTAAGTTTTGCATTTTCACAATGCTTTATTCTTGATTCAGAAGCAAGTCTACATCCATTCCTTCATTAATTTATTAATGATAACAGTGGTCTCTTAAGAATAAAATTTACCCAATTCAGTTATCATTATTCCACAACTAAAGTTTACGAAATAGAACTTCTGAAACCAAGTCAACTATCCGAAACTATCGCAAATCTCCACTCATGACCTGTTTACGGCTTTTGAAACTAAAACATTTTCCAAATCACATTTTATGAATTCCAAAGGGGGGAAATTTAAGGAAAATGTCTTTGACATTTGCATTTTACAGTAACATTTATCTAAATGTCTGAAAATCTCAACTACAAAGGGTAAAAATTGCCATTTTATAGCAATAAATTCATATTTCTAGCTTCCCTGCAATTTTACCTTTATGGATTCAATATTTTCATGTCTTAATACAGGACAACAGAGAATTAATTTTTAATTTGTTGCAGTTTAAATGTCCAGTATGTAACTAGGAACATTATATGAGATATTCATAGTAATGGCATTCATTCTACTCATTGAATGCCATGAAAAGTGTCATTCATAATGTCCCCATAATACACTTATTAAGTTATTAGGTTACTACACAATGAATTTATTAGGTGATTTGTTTCATTTAAAGCCTTATACTTATTAATTAACCTGATGACATATTCAGAAATTCGAATAATTATTGTACAAATTAGTGAAAAGAAATTAATTATATCTTATGAGAGACTGCCATTTATGACAATCATGATAAAACAATTAAGAATAACTGTCAGAATTTTTTGATACCTCAGCAATGTAACAAAACCCATCAAAGTGAATATAAAAATCATGATAACCAATTTTGAGGTCAGCAACCTAACAAATTATTCAAAGCGAAACATTTCACCTAATAACTTCATTTCAGCCATATATATGCATTCAAGTCTTTCAGAGATCCTTTTAACCTCATAGAAAGACCAAAATCATTGTAGCAAACCTTATTTCAATACATTATTCTTCATTTCATTAATTCCAAAAATATAGCACAGTAAATTATACAAAACAAGACATTTTCCATTTACTTCGTGACTGGTACGTAATCATTCCTTTCCTTAATTAAGTTTATTCTCAAGTTTTTCTTTCCAGTCAAGAGATATGACCAAAGGTTAACCACTCTACAGTTATATCCTAAGTTACAACTCCAAAGTATGAAAAAAGTCTAAAAATTGTAAAAAACTTACTAAAATACTATTCCATTAAGTACGTCATGAAGAATATTAAATTAAGAGAGAGAAAACTCAAGCTTCTAAAAAAGGTTATCAAGTAGTAAAAGAGACTACCTACAATATTGTGATATAAATTTCAAAAATGCTAACATCCAAATTCAAAAGAAATCCTCTCTTAAACTCTTCAATTTATTGCTTTCCTAGTTTCTATTTACGTTATAAACAAGCTGTTAACGATGTGAAAATTGTTTTAGTTACCAGCTTGTTTGTGATGTAAACAAAGTGGTAACCATGAGAGAAAACAATAAATTTCAGAAGTAAATGAAGCATTACTTTCTGTTTTATGAAACAAACTTAAATCATAATAATGTAGGTGGATCCTAGATAAGAATATGTGAATAAATAGATTTAAAAATGTAAATAAGTAATAAAAATTGCTGACTGAGAACTAAAAGTTATATTAATATTGCTCAGAATGAATTAAATTCAAGTGTAAACAATCACGTCAGGATTACGCCATTTAACATTCAAACCTCTAACACAAGATATAGCAATGAAATTGTATGAGAACTTCAAAATGCTGACAAAATCACTAACCTATTATACCAAACATCCTCATAAAACCAATCTCACAATTCAAATCTTCACAAAAAACTCTTGTTAGTGAAGCATCAACTCTTTGAATGGAACAAACTTCTCAGATCAACATGAAATGTGGAATTGTGCACCTACAATAATTGTAAAAATTATGGTAGCATAAGTGATAGGATATCTAAGATTCCAATTACATCTAATCTAAGATTTTATACATAATTCTCTTTGCTATTGTCTCTACAGAATTCGATTGGTTTGATCATCAATGATGTCACAATTGCTTGGTTTTTATCAAATGATTTTTAAGTGGGGAACTCATGTTTTATATAAGTAGGAATCAAGCTGAAAATTGTAATAGATTAATTCAATTGGTGTAAAAGACACAACTTACATAACTTACAGAATTCTGTCCTTAAAAAATTGATTTCTATTATAAAATAAATTCACATTTGATTCCCCTATTGTAAATTTTGTCATTATTTCACAAATGTTTGGGTAGCAACATTTTATTTACAAATCATGTTGCCATGACAGCATTAACAAGGTGACCGAAATAGGTAATGATGGTAAACACACTGATAACAAGGAGAATAAAAAACAAATGGCATCAAAAAAACCGGATTTATTTTCATACAAAAAATCCTCAATGTATAAATATGTAAACTGGATATACACAGTCAAAAATAAAACCATTAAAAATGATACACTAAAATAATGGATATCACATCTTCTTTCGACAGTATCATCACTCCTTCAGCATTGTGCTTATTGTGATAACACATTACAAAATGGCACCTGTTTATCTCACCAACAGTCATGAGTTTACAGTTAAGGAACAATAATGTTGAATAAAACACAAAAAGGAACGATTTTTTAACCAACCGACTGAGATACAAATGAGTACACACTGGTACAATCGCCATGCATTTAGAATACATCTCTTAACGCAATTAAAACTGCTGACAGCATAACTAACTTGATAATGCTATCAACGCATGAGGAACAATGCACAGCATAAACCACTCCACGAGGTAAAAAAAGTGACCTTGATTAAGAAACAAAACTCTCTCATGAACTACAAATCAAAACTCTTAATTGTAGAATCAGCTCAAATAGAATGATATCGATTCAAAAAAAAACCTTATCTTGAACAGAAACATCTTACTTTCTTCACAGTGTCCAATTAGTTCTTCGAGACATAGAACTGCATCAGGTCCAACACCTTCCTCTTGAATTCGTACTGGTCTTTCAAAGTCAACGAACTAAGTTCTTCCGACAGACTTTCGAGGAATAATTTATTCCCATTTAAGTTAGTGACAGAATTAGAACGCACAACATTAGATGAACTCTCTGTCTTAACCTCGGGCACAACGTCCACTGTTTCTAAACTGGTCACAACATTACTAATTTCTGGTGTCGGTGTGGGTACGACTTCAGGCCTAAAGCAAAACAATGTTTGCATTCATTACACCCAACATTAATAAAGATATAACTTCATAATAAACTACTTCATGATATGCATACTTACTTGATATCTTCATTTCCATATCTTACAAACTGCATTTTAGCGTACCATGGCCAAACTTTTCCATTTTCGTCAATGACTGCAGCTTCGCCTTCATTTTCCCTTTTGCGATACTTCAGCATCAAGCCAACCCATTTTCGCCTGCAAATCCTGCCTGATAATGGAACTAGCTTTTGAAAATGCCCTTCGATAAATGTTAACAAGTAAACAACTCCCAAAAAGATTCTTAAAGTAAAATTATGACGATACTTGCAACTTGACCATAGCATGAAACTCAAACGTACATGCAACGTTAATTACAAACCAACGTGTCGAGCATTCCAAGTGATGTATGAACTCAAAGATTATCTTTAAATAAACTGCATCGAAACAACCAAACATCCTTCCCAATACAAACTATTTCTATCAAAAAAAGTAACTTTCAACGAGCAGCCATTACTCTATACGAAATATTTACGATTCGTCACATCCATGGCAACAAAGCCAAACAAACTTTATGAAAATAGAAAACCATTGTTTGCTTACAAGTACAGTAATCAACACCCGTAATCTACAACATGCCTTAAGATGATACTTTCATTACACCAACACGTGATACATTCACAGCACCAGACTTCACTTACTGTTCACTCCAAGTTTCTTTCCGATGTCCTCCCATAACAACTCTTTTTTCTCTTTGTCCTCAAAACCTTCCACCGATTCATTGTATAATATAGGATACGGCTTAACCAAAGTGATTAAGCGCCCGACTTGATCATCGCTGTCAAGTTTTTTAGGCATTGCTATAGATAAGGCGCCACAGAATTTCTGAATTTCCTATACTGCGCAAGGCATGACGGGAGCCACACAATGGTACCAACGCAACAAATTTTAAACTTTCGAAAATGACGTAGCCTTTGATTTATCTCCAATAAAGTTTTAGGATTATTTTCATTGATAATTTTATGAATTGGGTTAAATCATACGGTATATTATTAAAATTCGTCCACATCACTCCTAAATTTCACAACGTTATTTCGTACTCCGCAAATTGAAATTTAAAGTAATTCAAGATGCAAAAACTCGTGATTACTCGGTGAACCATGATAAATTTTGTTTCGACGCTTTGCTTTATTTAACACATGAAAATTTTTACTGATTACTGGAAAAATTCGAAGCCATAAACTTTCATTCAGTATTCCATACAACGTTTTACGATTTTGGTTGGCAACATTGTAAGATAGCTCAAAAGCGCTCAAAAGGCAGGAGGGGGAGATCCATCTTTCAAAAATGGATATTTATCGTAAAACATGAAAAGTAGATGTATTTTTTAAGTTATCATAATTTCGTAACATTTACCCTGATGATTCCACTTATAATTCGATAAGGGTCAATGGATTAGATAGAAAATCATTATCACAAAAATAGCTGACTAGACTTATTCATGGAACGAACTACATGTTAATTTAGCTCAATTTTGAACCGTTTGGACTGATTTTGTTCAGAAGATCAGGGGAGTAAATTATCCCACTCAACTTACTGCAATTCCTTTAATAATTTCCCTTCATTAGAATGGGGATTTCCCTCAAATTTAGTTTATAAATAAATCATGCAATCAGTAAGCATTGTTACTTTTTAAAATTTCAAAAATGTTAATCCTTGGATTGCGGAAGTGTCCCTAAAGGTAACTTATTAAGGAGTCTCCCTGATTCAAAGTACTTAAAAGTAATATTTGTACATAACACATAGTAAACTTTTATAAATAACTTATTAATGCATGCTACTTTTATTTGATTAATGGAAAATATATTCTGTTTGACTTCAAGTAGAGGATAACGAAAGTTATATATTTTTCCAACTTATGTCTCAGCTCTATTAATGGCTGGGACAATATGAAAGCCACTGAGGTATGAGGGACGCTGAAAAATTGGGTTAGTGTCGATTTTCTGCGGTTTTTTTCAGGTAGTCTGACCTACTAACCAAAAATTGCACTCATTTTGGTCACTCCTTATTTTGCATGCTTTGAAAAGTGTTATTCATCGGGTCATTGTGCTGCAATTACGAAAGCATTCTTGGTCAGTAAGGAGATCAAGGTCAAACTACCTCACTCCTCATCTTGCCTAGTGAGCCTCATTCCCTCCTTAAAGCTTATGATGGTGGTCGAGATTGAGTATCCAACAACGGGGAGGGGATTATGTAACTTTTGTAGCTAAAAATATCTCCGAAATTTGCAATACATGTAAAAGCATGTAAACATGACGGATTTACAAAAGTTACATTATCACACCCCAGCCTTGGAATTGATGACGTCAAATGCAAACAACAATTTTCAGCCAGTTTGAATCTCAAGCCCTACTAGTTCTGGAGGGGGGAGTTCTACTAGGCAAGATGAGGAGTGAGGTAATTTACCTTGCTTTTCTCCAGAATTTAGTTTATTGAATAGAGAATTTTCGCCGAAGATATAATCCCCCTTTGAAGGTTATCGTTTCGAAGGGAAGCGAGGGAGACAATGCAAAGTCGAATGCATTGTTGAATGGATTATTTAATGCATTGTTGGGAAGAGCTTGTGCCTACAATCTGCGCAGTTTATGATACGCTTAAACTGATTGAAACGATTCATTCTATAATCTTCCTTCAGGCACTACTTCCTCGGAGAATCCCATCTCTTCCAATACAGTCGAAAATCAATGAGACCCAATCCAGTGAATTGAAACGGCACTCATAAGAAGATTTCCCAACTTTTTATTAAGACTCGGGATTAGGATCTTTTTCATCAAAACCATTCTTTCTGGCTGCCATTGAACTGTGCTCGAGGTATTCTTTGGAAATTCCCTGCGACGATCTGCAGGAGAATCGTTCCTAAAGCGAAACTTCTCTTCTCCCTGTCAATAATCAATTCCTTATTCGCCGAAAAAGTTTAAATGAGAATTGGAATGGAAGGGACTTAATCGGGCTCTCAATCCGAGGCCGTTTATCTCTAGAAAATAGACCTTTTCAGCTGGCATTTTTCGTTTCGAAATTCTGTGCTTTATAGACGTAGAATTATAGTAGAATTGGGTCTAAAAGAAATCGCCATCGATTGAATCCATAAGATCATCTAATAAGACATCTGTAGAAAAATCCGGAATTCCTGGAAGTTCGTTAAGAAAGGAAGAGCAACAATGGCGGGCCAAAATAAGCGATGTCATTGTTGGATCGATAACAATGGGTCATTGTTGATATTGTTGAGATATCGGGTTTTTAAATGTATTGCGTGGCTTTTTTATTCATTTAATATCCCTATTTTTACATCGAGGAAGACAACATTGGTAAGGAAAAGAGGTAGTTTCGGCCGACCCTCGCCGTAAGAGTATTCTAGATTTGTTAGAAACACGTTACAATATTATATATAAATCCTCAAAACCTTCCACCGATTCATTGTATAATATAGGATACGGCTTAACCAAAGTGATTAAGCGCCCGACTTGATCATCGCTGTCAAGTTTTTTAGGCATTGCTATAGATAAGGCGCCACAGAATTTCTGAATTTCCTATACTGCGCAAGGCATGACGGGAGCCACACAATGGTACCAACGCAACGCATTTTAAACTTTCGAAAATGACGTAGCCTTTGATTTATCTCCAATAAAGTTTTAGGATTATTTTCATTGATAATTNAAAATGATATTGCGATTAAATTACAAATTAATGACATATGCTTAAATTTAGGTCTCTTTCATACTATTATTATATATGTGCGGAAAATGAAGAACCAACGTCCATCGCAGATCGATTATGAAACCTCGTATGGTGTCGAGCCAACAAAGCAACGCAACGCCTGGTCACAGAAGTACATTGTTGAACTGTAAGCCAACAATCACCCGGGGTTTTCCTGTTCGAGAATTATTGCGACAGAAGGTAGTTGTTCTATTGTAAGTTAGGAATCGCCTTGGGTTTTCCAGTTCGAAAAGTAATGCTCGCTAACAGAAGTACCTACATTGTTGTAAGTCAACAATTAATTCAAGTATTTCCAGTTCGAAAGGTACTTTTTCCATTGGACCTATACGTAACTGTTGGGATAGCCATGTGGGTAACGCGTTCGAGTTCGGTGAAAGCGGACCCGGGTTCGTATTCCCGGTGGGGGCCTACGTGCGAAATTAGCTGAACTGTCGAAGCACTTTTAACTATACCACCTTTATCTTAATTAAATGATAATAATTATTATTAATCGAAATTAGAAAAAGTGAGATATTTAACAAAATCTGCGTGTAATGGTTGGGGACTTTTCTATGTGCTCCGTGCATTTTTAAGCATTGAATGTATCTTCTTGGTTATTAATGAATTGAATATCAGTTAGCAGAAGTTTTCACACCACGATGCACGCACGACTTTCGGAATAGCTTAAAATATTAACAGTCCAGCACTCCCCAATCCATCCTGAGAATGACTGAGTCACGGAACACGGTTCCGGCTAATGCACCTCGGCTTCGTTAATGCTGGGCTTAACCGGCCTTCTTTGAATCACGCTGAGCCTCTGCGGTTCCAACCGAATCCGCCTCTTTCGTATATTAAGCGGGAGATATCTGTTGATGTTCCAATTAAGGCGGACTTTGGCGTGTAACTCGCTCCATACACTGTCTCCATTGAAACGCTGGTTGCTAGGGCCAAGTTGGGGGGGCTACGACCGCTAAATTAAGTGGCAAGCGCGGATGATGCGAAATCGTTGAACTTAATTCGTATTTTTTAGAAAGGCATCTCTCGAATATAGACGCTCCTTAGAGCAATGCTCGAAAGTAACTGAATAGAACGATTTACTTTGGTGTAGTCTAAGATTATTTCCCAAGTTGTAAAAATTCACTTCCTACAGTTCCTCGTAATTTATTCTACATAAATAGACAACTGTGGTAATTCTAAGGCTCATACAGGAATCAAGTATCCCGACTGTACGGAAGGGGTTATTCTATTTGAATAAAACCAATCGGTCCGCTGCTGCATCCGTTGCCAGGGTAACTTTGGATAACTTAGGGCTGATTGCACTGTCTTATCACCGACGAAGCATCTTCAACACGCGTGTCTAATCAGCAATGAAATGATCCAATTGTTGTCTATCATAAATAATTAAATGATTATGGATCAGAAGTTAATTATTGTTGAAATTGCATTCCAAATAGGGAGATCAATATAGGAAATTCGATTCAAAATAACTTGGACAAATTTCAAAAGTATCTACAACGTAATCAATCGTTATCAACAATTAAATTATTGTTGATAAGGTAGATCTAGAATAACCAGAATAACAGCTGGAAGTCCTATTCCATCTGACGTTTCAACAATGTTGACAATCAACATTAATCGCTATGGAAAAGGCTACCGGATAGCCAGGAGGGCTGCGCATTGGAAGAGGTCCTGGGTTCGATTCCCAGAGGAGGGTGCAAATCTGAGGATGAGCAAAATGACCGTAGCTGTCGAAGCACTTTTAACAATACTACTACTACTACGTGATCAAAAATGTTAGAATTGCTGAAAAGGCCAATCAACTTACGCAAGTTAAATCCGATTAAACAATCCAACTCCAATTCAGTCCAATTTCAACTAACGTAGATACAAATTTCAAATACATCAAAATTGTAATCAATCGTTATCAACAATGAAATCATTGTTGATAAGGAATATGTATTAACCAGAAATACATCCGGAAGTCTTATTCCAACTCACGTAGAAACAAATTTCAACAATGTCAACAACCAAAAATATCATCTATCGTCATCAAAATTACTATAATTGTTGAAAAGTCCGACCAAATCGCTAAAACTCCGATTCAACAATCCAATTTCAACCAACGTGGGCACAAATTCGGTAACGCTGCGAGAGACTCGACGTCTCATAAACAGATTCCTTGCATGTAATTC
Organism: Ladona fulva; assembly: GCA_000376725.2. Taxonomy (NCBI): domain Eukaryota; kingdom Metazoa; phylum Arthropoda; class Insecta; order Odonata; family Libellulidae; genus Ladona; species Ladona fulva. Next base: position 1,624,095 of record KZ308158.1, read on the forward strand.
ACGTTTCGTCGTTTACGTGTCCCGTGATCGTTAATAAAGTCCCCCGTGCTGTCACCAGGGGTGAGAAATCAGGCTGGCTTAATTGGCCACCGTTATATAGCAGGGTCAAGGTACTCACCCACAAAGCTTTTAGGCAAATTCAGGGGAGTGGATAACCACCATACCTTCGAGGACCTGATGGATTCTGAAGGAGGGCAATCGAAATGCAGACTTTTCAGACCTAAAATTAATTAAAATGCCACACAAAGTGGAAGAATTCGAGTAGTAAATGGAGAAAATGTTTGGAAGTCCTTTCGTAGACGGTCTAGTGGCCTTTAGCGTTCTACAGATTATTGTCTTTATACCATTAATTCTACTTGGGCGTAAATAATAATAACTTCTCTAATAGAAGCAGGTTAACCCCAATTCCATCCATTTTAATAGTTATTACTATTCACAAACACACACAACCATTCCCTAATCGGAAAAATCCTGTTATCGAACCCCGAACATGAGTGGTGGAACGCTAACCACTCCGCCACCGCGACTGGTGATTACATGCGGATAGATTCCCCATGTATCCCCTCATGGGAAATGCATGAGNTATTAGGGCACATGGACCTACCGAAAGGTAGAGCACTTATGTATGTAAATAGACAACTGTGGTAATCCTAAGGCTCATACAGGAATCAAGTATCCCGACTGTACGGAAGGGGTTATTCTATTTGAATAAAACCAATCGGTCTGCTCCTGCATCCGTTGCCATGGTAACTTTGGATAACTTAGGGCTGATTGCACTGTCTTATCACCGGCGAAGCATCTTCAACACGCGTGACTAATCAGCAATGAAATTATTCAATTGTTGTCTATCATAAATAATTAAATGATTATGGATCAGAAGTTAATTATTGTTGAAATTGCATTCCAAATAAGGAGATCAAAATATGAAATTCAATTGCATTCCAAATAGGGAGATCGATATAGGAAATTCGATTCAAAATAACTTGGACAAATTTCAAAAGTATCTACAACGTAATCAATCGTTATCAACAATTAAATTATTGTTGATAAGGTAGATCTAGAATAACCAGACTAACAGCTGGAACTCCTATTCCATCTGACGTTTCAACAATGTCGACAACCAACATTAATCGCTATCGAAAAGGCTACCGGATATCCAGGAGGGCTGCGCATTGGAAGAGGTCCTGGGTTCGATTCCCAGAGGAGGGTGCAAATGTGAGGATGGGCAAAATGACCGTAGCTATCGAAGCACTTTTAACAACACTACTACTACTACGTGATCAAAAATGTTAGAATTGCTGAAAAGGCCAATCAAATTGCGCAAGTTAAATCCGATTAAACAATCCAACTCCAATTCAGTCCAATTTCAACTAACGTAGACACACATTTCAAATACATCAAAAATGTAATCAATCGTTATCAACAATGAAATCATTGTTGATAAGGAATATGTAGTAACCAGAAATACATCCGGAAGTCTTATTCCAACCCACGTAGAAACAAATTTCAACAATGTCAACAAACAAAAATATCATCTATCGTCATCAAAATTACTATAATTGTTGAAAAGTCCGACCAAATCGCTAAAACTCCGATTCAACAATCCAATTTCAACCAACGTGGGCACAAATTCGGTAGCGCTGCGAGAGACTCGACGTCTCATAAACAGATTCCTTGCATGTAATTCACGTTTCGTCGTTTATGTGTCCCGTGATCGTTAATAAAGTCCCCCGTGCTGTCACCAGGGGTGAGAAATCAGGCTGGCTTAATTGGCCACCGTTATATAGCAGGGTCAAGGTACTCACCCACAAAGCTTTTAGGCAAATTCAGGGGAGTGGATAACCACCATACCTTCGAGGACCTGATGGATTCTGAAGGAGGGCAATCGAAATGCAGACTTTTCAGACCTAAAATTAATTAAAATGCCACACAAAGTGGAAGAATTCGAGTAGTAAATGGAGAAAATGTTTGGAAGTCCTTTCGTAGACGGTCTAGTGGCCTTTAGCGTTCTACAGATTATTGTCTTTATACCATTAATTCTACTTGGGCGTAAATAATAATAACTTCTCTAATAGAAGCAGGTTAACCCCAATTCCATCCATTTTAATAGTTATTACTATTCACAAACACACACAACCATTCCCTAATCGGAAAAATCCTGTTATCGAACCCCGAACATGAGTGGTGGAACGCTAACCACTCCGCCACCGCGACTGGTGATTACATGCGGATAGATTCCCCATGTATCCCCTCATGGGAAATGCATGAGGTATGTTAAGAATTATATTTAAATGTAGTAACTATGGCGTTCAAAAAGTTTCCTTTAGACACACATTGTGGATCGCAAAAAGCTATTTTTATGTCTCATTGTCGCCTACATGAGATTGTTGAGACATTACACTGTTAGATACTCGTAACAATCCTACGTTACTCTCTTTTGATCTGGAACAATTCCAGAAAAGGGCCAAACCTTGTCACACCTTCATTTTTTAAAGGTAGTGATGATGATGATAATAATTATGAAGATGATGGTAATGATGATGATGGTGACGATGATGATGGCGACGATGATAATAATAAAAGGCCTTTATCGAAGGCGCGGCTTGTATGTAACATATTATACATATTTAGATTAATTACGTCTTTAATACTACTAACTATATAAAGTACTATATCAATATATAACTTAATTGTCTAGTGTATATTATTGTTTGATGGAAAAATTGTGTGCATCGCAGTTCACTGTGTATAGTATATGTTGGTACTACGAAGAATTTAAAATTTTCTAAAAAAGTATTTTTAGCAACCAGTTGTCCATTTATGGCACAGCCAAAGCTAATTCGGGAGCCAAAGCCTATCATTCTATCAAAATACACACAACCCAATTACATGTGATACAATAAAAATATTTAAAACTAACGTCAGAGCTGACTGCAGCTCTTTAACCTTAATTTGCAATGTGGTAGACTTAGATTGCTAATCCACCATCCAAGTACTTCCTCAGGCAATTCGCTTAACTCTCAATCACCTAGATTTGAAATTCTAAATCCTATTTACAATGAAAACATAAATCTTCAAATCGTGCACCGTTCACGCGCCTGGATATCGTGAGGTTTGTCGTGAATCATTAAGGGAGGAGATTTACGAAAACAAGTTGAATCCACAGGTTACCTTGTTTAATCGCTGCGACCTGTTGTTTTTATTAAATATGAAACTGCACTTTTGAATC
>KZ308158.1:1646419-1660822 GCA_000376725.2 Ladona fulva
TTATATGGGATAATTCATGAAATCAACATTCAACAATGGCCTTAGTCGTCAAAGGGATCGGTTGTTTATTTCCCAAATATTTTACGAAATTTCAGTGTGTCTTATCAAAATCTTACAAATTTCTGATCTATATCAATATTTCACAACTAAAATAAGAATCTATGATCATTTTCCTTTCTTTTGACACTTTTCTTGATTTCGTAGGACCATTATTTCTAATTTAATTTTGTAAAAGAAACAACCTCTGCAGGTAACGAAACCTTATTTTACGTATATTTCTTATGGAAAAAGTATACTAACTGATTATCCCCGTGCATTTATATGGGATAATTCATGAAATCAACATTCAACAATGGCCTTAGTCGACAAAGGGATCGGTTGTTTATTTCCCAAATATTTTACGAATTTTCCGTGTGCTTTATCAAAGTTCTCGCAATTTCGAATTTATTCACGACTAAAATAAGATTTTTATGATCATTTTCCTTTCTTTAGACGCTTGTCTCAACTTCGTATGACCATTGTTTCTAATTTAATTTTTAAAAAGAAACAACCTCTGCAGGTCCATGCTACGAAAAACTAGGATAGGGAAATGAGGCTTACTAGACAAGGTGAGGAGTGAGGTAGTTTGTCCCTTGCTTTCCTCATTGAGCCAGAATACACTAAGCAGAACAAGTCCACGTTAATGAAGCACAATGACTCTACGAGTAACATTTTTCGTAACATTGCATAAGGATAAACCTTAATAAATGCCATTATTCAGCATAACTTATACCTCAGTAGCTTTAATGTAACCACAGTCAAGAACAAGACTGAGACGAAAATATATAAAAGACACATAGTTTCCTCTATTTCGTACCAAAAGACAAATGAGGAATATCTGATTCATCAAGATATGGCAGCAGGACCAATATGTATAACTAGGATCAGATATAAAAAGTTGACTACTAGCAAACCTTTTAAAATGCTCATATTTACTTTTATTAAAACCGTCATGATATAATTTCGACTTTCTACTTTTCAATAAGCGGTGAGATGTAACGTGATCTCTCCTTTAACTTTGATTAAAAACAGTTCCATCCGAGGAAGGTAAATTTTCCACCGCCACGCAAAATATAAAAATCACGCCCTGGGCAAATAATTTCCGAAGGAAAACGAATACATATCATCCTTTCCTCTTTCTTCAGGCTTCAGAGTCGGAAAAATACTCGGGGAATTCATTTATTCAAATAATACCGCGTTGAATACAATTCCAGCGAAACCGACATAATCGGATTACGTAGAAAAAAAAAGAACGTCGAAATGCGTCACTCTCATCAAGATCCCGTCCATTCACCGTGGTATTAAGTATTTTTTTCGCATTCTTCGCACAGTTGACTCGAAATTACTTCTCCCGTCTTAAAATATAGGTTACTTGCTTAAGCCAGATTTCGCCATCTCGGCTTTTCGGAAAACATCTCGGAATTTAAGAGACTCTAAAGAGAGGGAATGGGGGTGGGAGACAATGCAATGAGGTCCTTTTATGAGGAAAGCTTACGTAATCCAAACTTATGTCTCATCTCTGAAGATGTTTCGCATTTTCATTTCGCTATGATATTTTATGGGATGAAGATTCCTAGACGTAACCATGACTACGAGAGGTGATTAGGGAATCATCTGTTGAATGACTGACTTGTTTATGTGCGTTGTTATAGGAAAATTGATGTATTTGGACGAATTTGGACGATACATTTTTTTTAACTGAAACTCATGCATTTTTTTCTGGGAGAGAAAGATGACCAGATGTTCCACTTCCAGAATGTTTTATTTATTCATTTAATTAATTATTTATTCATTACATTGATAATTTATTAACTCGATTAATTGTTTGTTTGTTTATTATTTAATATTATTATTAATTGTATTTATTTGTGTGCTTGTTTGTTTATGCATTTACTTCGTTTTATACATTTACATTGCGCAGGACGTGTGTGTAACTTTCCTGCTCGCAGAATACTGGCTAAGTGAAGAAAACAAGGGCAAACTGCCTCACTCCTCATCCAGCCTAGTAAGCCTCATTCCCTTTTCGAAGCTTGACGTGCTAATAATAATTTCTTCAATTAGAGCAGGAATACCCCATTTACATAACTTTGAATAACTCTTAACATTCACGAACAAACACAACCATTTTGTAACCAGAAGAATGGATAATAATTGCTATTGACTTTACATAATGGACCAAACATCCTGTAGAGGATCCCAGATAGCCAAGTGGGTAGCACGGTCGTCTTTGGACAAACGCTCCCAGGTTCGATGCTCGGTGGGAGCCCATATGTGTAAAATGACCCCATATCTAAAAGCACTTTTAACAGTACCACTACCAATATTCCTTCGTATATAAATAATCGATCAGGGCTACTGAGATTACAGTTTAAATCAAGAAAGTACCTTAACCTCACTATTTTTCATTGACCAGGCAATGCTACCTTTTTAAGCACGCTTGCCAATTTTGAATGATTCACTATAGGGAAAATACATTCAGAACTGATTGAGATATTCGAATCTAAACCCATGGGCAATGCAATAGAACGACATATGCATCAATCACTTATCCCGTTATCGCATGAGAAAACTCACATCATAGAAGAAAAAAATCATCTACATTTGTACCGTCCAATAAACCACATGACAGCATTTCCTCTCGAAGAATTTTCATTGGAAATCTCGAAGTAGGAACCCTCCAGAAGGAGGATTTATATATATGAGGATTTTTCCATCAAAACGCTAGATTGAACACGTTTCGTGATATAGCCAGGTTGATTCGAAATAAATAGGGAATTCCGCTCTTAGAATACCCTTGTTCTGTGAGTCTATTACCAGGAGAAGATGTTCAGATATCATCCGAGTCCTAAAAAAGGGGTTGCGTAGGTTGACACATTTCTTCCACGTCCTATCTCACGATGATGAATTGCGAGGCAGAGATGCCTTCATCCAGAATATCGCATATTCAGGAAAGGATGGCAATTTCACGCTACTTGAAGTTCCCTTCTCCAGAATTTTTCTCGTAAATAAATGTCGCAGAATATCTCTTCCTTCCTGTGCCAGTATCAAATGCGTTGCAGCTCTGAGCGAACGATTTATCGGATACAACCTTAATTGTCGAATTTCTCGACACAAGTGGCAACAATCTTGGCGGCTATCATTGCGAGGTTACTATGGTTACCATTGTGTAAATTTAGTTGTAAATAAGATGTAATTGTCGTTGTTAAGAGGGTTCTTACGTTAATAAAAGTAATTGCTTGCAACAATGATATGCTTTTCATTAATTTCTTCATCTTACGTGCAGCATTGTTGATCGTTTCTATAATACTTCACCGATATTAACAATGAAATACATCGAAATATCACATTTTTCTATCTTTTCTGTGCTCAAATTGTTATTCAATATTCCTTGCCTATAGATACACATAGAGGCTTCAAAAATATATGCAGAGCCTTATGTTCTCTAAAGACGTTCGTTGTGTCTCATTATTTTTTTTTATCTCATTTCGTCGCGCATAAGCTTCGAGAAACTAATCTGTATTAAGCGATATCTCACAGCAATTGCGTTGCATTCAATCTACTAAGGTATGAGTGCAGTTGATTAATAATATTCATTTTAGCCACTTACTGAATTCTTTAAAAGAGCTATTCCTAAGGACAACTTTCTGCACGTACATGGGCTTTTTCACTTTTTTAGTATTCGGGTTCAGTGAGGAAGGCAATGGCCATTTACCTCACTCCTCATCTTGTCTTGTAAGCCTCATTCTATATCCAAAGCTTTTCGTGACTAATGATGGATGAATTGAGTATTTCGCGATGAATACTTCACAGACACCCATTCAAAAATTTATTTGCCCAATTGAAATCGAATTTTATAAAAAAAACACCCCATCATTTTGATACCTGCAAAAACATGTATACTCATATTTCCTTCACATATGACTGTAGTTGCAAGGCCATCGCGTTTGAGCCCGATCGAATATTTTAATGAAAAGGGTCACTTTGATACCCTGGAACCCGCGAAGTTTTATTGCGACTAACGACTTCCCTTTGAACCGTGGCATTGATGGGCCATGGACCAATCTGGAAGATACGTGCCGGATCAAAAAATCCATCGCTCAGCACCGATTTCATTAAAAGATTCGACCTTACGGGAAAAAGGCGTACATCTGAGATATCAACAGACACATCTCGCAATCGAACGACGCTTTGAAATCCGTAAAAAAAATGCGTCGACGAAGGAAGTATGCCCTAATGCCAATTCTTTCGGAAATATCGCTCCTTTGAAATCTAAACTACGCCTGGAAACGCTGAGCAAGTCAAATGGGACATGCGGGACAGTTGCCATGGAAACCGATGCTGTGTGAAAGCGGAGAAATTTTCCGAATGCAACCTTGTTGCAAAATCCCGCCGTTATCGAGATCAAAGTGAAGAGTATATGTGCACAATTTTTGTAACTAGAGTATTGAAAATACGTCCTTCCTTCACTTTTTGATTCCGTTTTGTTCTGCTAAAGTAGCAGCAAGAGGAATAAAAAGTGACGTATATAGAGGTGTGTGGACGTGCATAAAAACTTATGCAAGGATAGGATTTCATAGAGTATTTTATAAATGTCGAACTCTTCAAACGGAGAGGATGTTGATAAATACGATTAATTTGCTAGCTTTGCATTTGCGATTCGTACGCTTTTTACCGCCACACAAAATACTTCAGGATATAGGATCCTTTTATCTTTCAAATATTTATTTTACGTTGGTTACCGATGAAAGAACGATACGCGATTTAAAGATGATAAGAATTAATTTACATTTTTAACGTAACTATTCGTTTTTTCATAATGTATAAATGATTCAGTAAAATATAATGATAGTGCAATCAAACGATAAAAACCTAATAATAAAGTAATTATAGAAAAAGAAACGGACATGTGAAAAGTCTGACGGGACCGTGACTCGAACCCGGGTCTCCCAATTGCCGGTTGGTTGCTCCAGGTGCACGCCTTATCGTGAAAAGTCACCTAAACTCTTTTACTTGAACGTAATAATAGTTTGATAGAATACAATGATGATAGAATAGGAACATTGAAACAATGACGTGATAATAATGCAATAATAATTGACTAACAATGCAATGATAATACAACAATAATGTAAGAACATTGTTATAATTGTTAGAGAATGGTTGAATGCGTTTCTTTTGTCAATTGTTACTGTTTTCGAAACTCACAGTAATTGTTCGTCAAGTAGATGTTAATTGGAGAGTTGGGAAATTAATTAATTAAAAATATTTATCCATCTGTTCTTTCTTCGGTTCAGCGATCAAGTTATCGACCATTTGTCAATCACAATAAATACTTGAGATGCAACTTAGCAACGAATGATTTTTATACCTTCAAATATAAAACATCGCTGTAGTGGTGCGAATAACAGAATTTTATAGAGATTTATATGAATACAATACACGAGACTATGAATGGTTAAAATGTGAAGCTTATAATTATTTATTCACAAAAGTTACTCTGATTTTCAGCATTTTCAAGGATATTCAACACTTACACTATAGACCTACATACAACAAACATTATAATACGGACATCCATTAGTGCAAACTACAATATCTTTTGAAAGATTAATAACAACCACTGATGCATTATGGACAGAATACCTACTCAGGATTAGCCGTAAATTTTTATGTACATCAACGACCTTAACAATAACATTAATAGCAAAGTTAGGATATTTGCGGACGACACGGTAATTTACAGGGAAATGGGAAACTCAGAGGATAGATTAACCCTATCGTGCGACTTAGATAAAATTATGAAATGGTGCGATGATTGGCAATTAGAACTCAACATAGATAAATGTTCAGTAATGAACTTCTTCCCAAGGAAAAATAATGCCAACGATTATACGTACAGGCTCCAAGGTAAAACTTTATCAACAGTAGAAACGGCGAAATACCTTGGAGTAACCCTCACTAATAACTTAAGCTGGGGTTCCCACATCCATAAAATATGTGGTCGAGCGCTTAGAAAACTTGGATTTGTGAAGAGAATTGTCGGTAGAAGCGATGAAAAAGTCCGTGAGAGATGTTACGTTGCGTTAGTCAGGCCTCACTTGGAATATGCGTGTAGTGTTGTATTCGGGAATTAGAAAAAGTGCAACGAAAAGCGATGCGTTTTGTAAAGAATTGTTACGACAAGTCAGTGAGTGTTACGCAAATGCTTCGGGACGCGGGATGGGAATCTTTGGAAGATAGAAGGCTTAAACAAAGGATAAACATACTTAATAAATCTAGAGAAAGCACGTTCACAGATGATGTAGCTGACATAATGCGTCCCCCATGTTACATAGGCCGTTCTGATACTGGGAGAAAAATCCGAGAAATAGATGCTAGAACAAGTCGTTTCAAAAATTCATTTATTCCGCGAACGATACGCGAAAGCAATCGATTAGCGAAGTAGAGGCATGTTGCTTGCACCCCCTGCCACACGCCGAAAGGCGGCAAGCAGGATACTTTTGTAGATGTAGATGTAAATGTAAAAGAATAGGAAACCCCCCTGCAAAAACCTTAAGCAGAGAGAATGGCATGTCCTAATTATTAATCAATCAACATTCCTCGTTGTCTGGCCTAAATTACGGCATGATTAAGCATTTAACATGATGAAATTCCTCAACATGAACTAACATTTATTATTTTATTATCATTGTTCTCTTATTTATTTTTGTTGTTACTTTTGTAGTTATTTTTGTTGTTATTTTTGTTGTTATTATTGAGTTTATTATTGTTGTTGTTCTTATTATATTATAAATGAAGAATTTCGCCTTTTTTATGGATTTGTGTAGCTAGTACATATTCTACCATTCATTTTTTCCATAATAAGAGCTCTGTTACTGAAAAATCCTTACGAATACGAAACACTAAAAAGCACTACACATCCCTACCGTATCCATAGAAACGCTGACCTAAATACATGATTCGACCCAGGAAAGAAGCGTATTCGGAATTCCAACCGAAAACAAGAGGTAAAAACTGAAAAACGAAGGGCCTACCAATGCGAAATACGTTTGATTTTTCAGTTTAAATGAAATAAGTAAAAATTAATTAATTAACAAAGAATTTTCGCTCGAATACGATAGTTCCCTAGGGGTAATTAACTTATAGACTAATGATTAATTAATCAAATAAGAATTTAACCCCTTTCCGCCTTTAATCTCATTTCCTTAAGTAAGAATTTAACGGGGCGGAATTAATTTTCTAATGGAAATACAATCCTTACACACACGATAACAAGATTTTTTACAACAAGGTCATGACCTTTACGGTTGGTTTCGTCCGCAGCATCTCAACCATGGATGGGTTCTGCAAAACTTTTGCAGAGGGAATGTGGGTTACTATAGACCATATGAGGAGAGAGGTCATTCGCCGTCGTCCTACCAGAGAGCCAGAATGCTATAGACGGAATAATTAACCGGTATGATTACCGCTATTTAGGGTTGTCCACATCTCAATAGCTTCCATAACAGAGACAAAAGTGATGGAAGAAAAAGTTTCCTCTATCTGTACCAAAACATAAATAAATAAACATGAAGATATGGCTGCATATACGGCAGAATGATAAAACGTATATGACGAAAAATAACCTTTACCGAGATGTTAGTATCGTGTTTAAAACCACTCAGGTGTATATGGTGATCATATGTTTCTATTTTCTTTTATGTTAGGTGACTATTAATACTTGAAATTTAGTAATTGGTATCTTAATTAGCAATAACTGTATCCTAAATTTTACAAAATAAAATAGTAGTAAAACAATGAAAATCGAGTTTGTTGCTCATTATTTTCATGAGATTAATAGGCCATTTTTGTGTTTATAAATCGCAGAGGAAAAAAAAACGATAAAATATTGAATGGAATGCAAAAGTTGATGAATTGGTGTAAAAATGATTACTCTCCCTAACAAAGCCCTTCACTCTATTTTTGCATATTTTATGCGCTGAAAGCTCCCAACAACAATAATTACATTCCCGTTTCCATGGATACGTTTGCGCGCTCAAAACCTAACGAATTGGTAAAATGTAGCTCACACACCAGGCAGAAATACGGCTAATAAAGCAGCGATATCGTCCAAAATCATCAGTATTTTATTTTTTCTTTGTCTGATCAGACACGGATCGGTTCTCGTTTGCATAACTCTCAAAACAAACTGTCATAAATGAAGGACACACACAATGATCCGGGTTTTTCATTGGAGGGCGAATTTTGAACAGAAGGTAAATTCGTGACCGAGAGTTCGATTATCCTGAGACCTATTCTATGAAATTTGATTGCATTGTCAACAATGCACAGATCGCCGACAATTCAGCTGTTTACTTCATGTCCCTAACAATGCAGTGAAATCGAGTTGACAGAAAAAGTGCCGAGTTGTCCAACCGGGGTGCCAAAATTGTGTCATGCTTGGATTGTATTTACGCCGCGGAAAACGCGACATCTATCGACAGAGAAGTTTACTTAAGAAATCTGTGCCAAAGGACTTTCGTCTGATATTGACATATATATGGCAGCTCATGTAAACAAATATTTAATGAAAACTTCCAACCCAACTCAATAGTGCCTGGACCCCCTGTCAAACTTCAAAAGGGGGCTAGTGGTGCCGACGTGTATATATAGACCGCCAGCTGATTCAAATGCCGGTTGTCGAGTTGACTGTTATTAAGGAAAGGAATGGCTCATTGGTCGTGCGAGAAAATCTAATCAAACAATCAAAACTAATTATTAGCAATAGAACCACATCCCGTTTGATCAAAATCGATCGAAGTTTGATCTACATCTCATTTGACCGACAACCTATTTGACCGACAACCCATTTGACCGACATCTCGTTTGACCGACACTTCGTTTGACCGACGTGTCGTTTGATCGACTTCCCGTTTTACCGACATCCCGTTTTGCCGAAATCCTTCTTGACCGACATCCCGTTTTACCGACATCTCGTTTTGCCGAAATCCTGCTTGACCGATATCGCATTTTACTGACATTCCGTTTGACCGACATCTCGTTTGACCGACGAATTTATTTCACCGATTTTTCGCATGCCCAAAATAGCTTCTTCGCCGACGTTATGCTAAACGAATGAATTGCTATCTCTAAAGTAATATGATTCAATTTCGATGAGTACGATTCAATGACCACCGAATAGTAAAATTTTAATCAAAGATTAAAGCAGCGTTACTAAATATCTTTTTCGCTGAGTAGATTTTGAAACAGAATTTTAGCCTGTAATATTCTTATTCCATCATTACTTGGCACAAAAATTTTCAGAGCACTAAACAATCAAGGCGAAAAGAATTGCTTAAATATTCTCGTATCTAGTGAAATTATAAGATTCACTTTTATCAACTGGCAATGTGTTCGAAAAATCGATCAAAGGTTCATTGAGGCTGAAAATAATCATTGATACAACGAAATCTTTAATTAATCATTTTCATGAATGAATTCATTGTAGTGTTATTTTTCTTGCGTTAATTATCCGCTGAATGATTCATTCATTATTGATACGATAATTAATGTAAACGACAGCAATTTATACGTTCGTATTCAAATCAACCAAAATTAAGCATAAATATGTGTGACGGAATGGTCCGAAAATTTAGGGAGCCACTAAATATGTTGCTGGATTAAAATCGACAGATTTGATAGATAACAATAGAGTTGATAGATTTATAGATAACAACACTATTAATTCAATGCAATTTTGATTAATCGTTCCCATAAATTATGATTAGCGAAATTTTTTCTGATTAATACACGAATCATTGTAAATAAACTACAAATCGAAAGAAAAAAGTATCTTTTGGAATAGTTAATACTATCTTTGTATTGATGTTATATAGTATTGATAGACCAAGGAAATTATTTTACTACGAATTCCTTATCGGCCCGAAAACCCTATGTATTCTTAAGAGAAAAATCATTGAGAGGGCCCCCAAGTAAGTAGGTAGCACCTTAGTCTTTTATGAAAGCGGCTCCGGGTTCGTTTATCGCAGGGAGCCCATATGCGCGAAATTACCTAAACTGTCGAAGCACTACTACAATAACAAGGCTTAAACAATCGCTTGTGTCGTCAGGGCGACGGGTTAACAAAAATTTTCCAGAACTACGCCCATTGTATTCTCATTCTCTAATCGAAAAACCAAAGTAAAAATTTTCAATTCCCCTATTGTTGGAACTTTTCTCGATTTCTCAGAACAATAACTGTAACTAATTGTGAGAAAGATGTAAAGCATGCATGAGATGAAAAGGAGTTAACTGGATTGAAATATCTTTGGTTTCGCTCATTTCGAAGGCCATTTGGTATCAAATCTGGCTCTCGTAGGTGTATGAAACCTTTACAGCCTTAATTTAGAAACGCTTACGTTGCTATAAATAAAGTTTGGTTGCTGCAGACAATATTTCAAAACAAAAAGAGAATTATTAAAAAAAAGTTGATATTTGAACGTAAAAATGTAGCAAGAATAACATTGGTTGCATATTTTCCCTTCGAACGAACAAAGTTTAATAGAAATCCGATCAAATTTAGGTATTTTAATATATGGAAAGAGAAGGTCTTGCGCTCTCAAAAATAAAAACGGCTTGCAATCTTACGGAAACATATTATTAGCTCCGGGGCTCGACTCTGGGTCTTTCCGGGAATGAGAATATGATTGTCCGAGGGTTTATAGCATCCAGAAATTCAACGCAGTTCGCCACGTCTCTAAATCTAACCGTTACTGAAATAGAGAGGGGGACAGACGGACGGACGGACAGAAACCTCACAAATCTCTTTATATAGACGCTTCTCCGGATATATATATATGTATACATATAGGATACTAAAGATGAGGCAGAAGGAATTGCCTCACTGAGCCGGCAATTTTTTTGCCGTAAAGCCCTAGGTTTGGACACCTAGGAAAGAAGCGGACATCCACCCTAGGCATCATGGGTTCGATTCTAGGAGGCCCCAAAAANAGAGAATGTTTAATTCCGAAGATTTCTATCCGTTTCTACGCGCTGGACACCGTCATTAGCCCTCCTGTACTACCAACTGTTATATATGTTTGAAGTTCCCGCCCTTTCACTGCGTTGCTAGTTCTGCCGGTGCTGCCATCCGCGACTCAGCATCTTTCAGGGGAGAGGATGAAAAGTCTCGCACCCAAACTACCACGTAGCAGCTTCCTGTTGGGGCTATCTCTATGACCGTGGCGGCCGCCCACCATTATTGCCCATCAATGGTTTTGCGGCTGCTGGATCTCTACTTTTTAAGCGCCACGGGGCAATTCTTTCCACTCCACCAACTTTCACCCGTTTTCCAGTCCTCTAAAACATCAAACAAAAAAAACTGTGGGTTTCTCATCACCGCAAAGTCTTTCCATCGTTACTAGGAGGTACAAGTAAACAAATATGTGTCATCGAGGTACTTCTCTTCTCTCTAGCAACTCTCCCCTATTAGGATAAACAGCATTTAAGCCTAATAAACAATATGGATAAATCAGTTCCTAATTTGATTTCTACTATCTACAGGTGATTGGCTACTTTCTATCTTTCGGATCGTTCCAGGTTATACCGTAGTATTTACTTAACATTGATACCCCTAGAGCCTCCATATGGCGTATGGTGGGGAGTGTTAACTCCCATAGTAGCTATCTTATTTGTGTAGCTTGTAATATTTGGAAAAAGAGACAAACAATAGTTATCCGTTTTCGCGAAAATCTCACGAAATCTGACTTACATTGGAAATTGCGTTCGCTGAGATCGGGAATCGCAATGTTAATTTCATCGTGGTAATCTCTACTTATTAAGGGTTAGATGTAAGAAGAGACGAATAATTCTCTATTTCGCTCTTTAATAAAGACGTTTGTTGCAATTGTTATTATTATTGCTGTTGTTGTTATTATTATTGTTGTATATGTTATTATTATTGTTTTTTTGTCGTGTTGTTATTGTTACTATTATTATAGAAATACTAAATTGATGTGTAAAATAAAATTAAATATCATGCTTAAACGGGTAGAAATGGCTTTCATACTGCAAACGTTTGATCAAAGAAACCACGCCAACACAAAATAAATATAAAATTATCAGTTCCCAGTTCCGATGAACAGAAAGGACAGACAGAAACATTGCAAACAATATAAACTATGATATGACGATTGCTACTGAATCAGTAGGAAACCTATAAATAAGGAATTTAAAAGAATAATCAAAAAACAATTAGATTTGTAATACACGTTCTTCATTTGGTTTAAGAGGACATGTGGGAACGGGACACTTATCAGTGATGAATGGAAAGGATTTCCGAAGAATAGATCTTCCCTTTCACGGAGCCTATCTATGTAGGGTACTCCGTAGAAAAAAGGATGAGCGTGTGTTATTTCGGTCAGAAACGGAGACGTGCGGTTGGCGACCTTCAATCTTCTCTTTCTCCGCAAAACATGGGAAAAATAAAATCCGAATAACACGACAAAAAAGGGATTTCTCTATTTTGCTTCTTGGCTCAGCAAGTAAAGAAGAAAATGTTTCTGTTTATGGGAGTTTAGTGCTCTGGGAGAAAGGAATCACAAATTCAATAATCCTGCCTTGTAATATAACAAATCTGTAATTCTCTCATGAAGGATTGCGATCTCAAAATCTGATTTATCTTCATCGCTTATACTCAGTATAGATGTCTATTATCAGTAGTAGTTCTTCACCTCGTAATGAACTAATGATTTCGAAGGAATAGATCTTTGGCTTGTTTAAGAATCATAATGAACAAAGACAGGGAAAAGATAATGAATTGGAGATAACAATCCAATAAAGTTACAATTCAATACATCTCAAATAAATAATAATGATGACGATGATGTCGACGGCGATGATGATTATTATTGTTGTTTTTTGTCATTGTTGTTGTTGATTCTGTTGTTGCTGATTTCATTGTCGTTATTATCATTATTATTAAAGTTATTTATAGTATAGGAAAATAACGCCCTCAATGCAGGTATACATCCATACATAAAGGAGATCTGAAAAACCTACAAATCCTACATATGACTAATGCTAGCAACCTCCATCCCAGCCACTCATGAATATGTATGTATAAAGAAAACCAGATTTTTATCGCACTGCCATGATAAATGAAATGTATTAAAGGGCTTATGCCCTATGTTGTTATTTGGATGATTGTTAACGTATTGTTTAACGATAAATTACCTCGTCACCTTGGATACCCAATGAGTATACAATATGACAAGGAATACCGACGTTTTCTTTTTACTGTTAATTTTTACAAGTTACTATGGACACGATATTTTGGTGACGTTTTTGATTTCAAATTATATTAACGAAATGACCAATTCTAGAATATATTTTTTTAACTTAAGTGAACGACTAACTTACTTGTGAGAGCCGCCACCCCTTTCATCTCGTGTTAATTAGACTGCACCATTCATAAAACCAAAATCGATTTTTATTAAAATCCGGTAAAATATAAACTATGATATAAATTGAATTGTATACGTGCTGATGATAATCGTACCCATTCACAGGAAACTCTTACTGAACCGTATGACTATAGATCATTGAGAAGTTGTCATTGTTGAAAATCTTTTGGCTACCATACAACAATGAATTGCGTAACAATTCGGTCACGTAATCATATTGCTGGAGAAGTAAAATAGATAGCTGTGTGGCTATCGGTATTAAGTAAGTCGAGTGCTTCAGTTCACAAAAGTATCAAAATCTATCGAAAAAAGTAGCAAGGAGGATGTGGCTTCCAGTCAAAAGTACCTGCACTCCAGAAGAGTCCATGAGTTGGGTGAAATTATGAAGAGAGGTTGTAGTAAAAAACAAGACGGATGGCGATAGGAAAATATAGGTGATGAATGCATTTCGTGGGCAAGAAACTTCAAAGGGCAGAACTGCGTTAGTTTGCCCACGTCAAGGGAATGGAATTAGAGCAAGGTGATTAAAATGATGTATGACTGCGGAGTTTGCGAACCAAAAAGAGTATGTAGGGAGAAACTGCCCAAAAAAGGGAGGTAAAAATGTCAGGGAAAGAGATAGCAGGATTCTGGGAAATATGAAACTTTGTACGGAGTAAAAGAGACATCTGTTATGAGGAATGAGAGGGTACGTGGGTCTGAACACCTGAAATTCGAAATGGAGTGGTACTGTAAGTAACAAAAAAAATGTACATAAAGATCATTATGCTCCGAACGCTACATGGTAGGATCCTACAATATAGCGCAAATGTTTACATTCACTCTAACGTAAATAACACGCTACCTCGACAATGATAGATTGTGTTTCCTGGTAACTGAAATCAATTCAACGATAATAAAAACAATTAATTTCGATGCTAGA